>JAHIAM010005172.1:0-58372 GCA_021605205.1 Aegilops longissima
AAAAACGAAACAGAGTGGAGAAGACATGCCAATTCATACATCGCAACACTTTTATTCAAATGTACATATCATTACGATTACAAATGATGCCCAATCTATTCACTTATGACTAATTATCATCACATAAACAAATGGGAGAGCAATTACACAAACATAAAAAGTCCGCCATCAGCCCCATCAAATTGCCCCGCTTTCGCAATTAGATGAGTTTCTTCATCCGCTTGTTCAGCTTCTTCAGCTCCGCCGTCACTCCCTGCATCCCCACAAGAGCATTCCATGGAAGGGCGCGCGCCCCAATGGAATTGCCAGATCCAGATCGCCGATCCAAACTTGCCCAACTTCTCCGCCTCCAACGGTAAATCGAGCTCCCCTGATGCACCCTCTAGTTGAATCCGCTCTATGTACTCATCTAGCCACTCAAAATGGGTGCATTGCTTCAATTTCTGAAATCGGAAAGATGAACCCTAAATCCCAAATCCGATGGCGAAAAATGGGCAAATTTGAAATTGGGAGACAAAAACCAAAATTGGCATATTGAGAAGTAAAATCTCACCTTTCCCTGCTCTGGTTTGCTCTCGCATTTCACAAATTCCCGCCCAAGGTTGCCATTCTTGTCGGTCGTTGTGACTAGCCGCTTCAGGGGTGCGATACGTCGGCATGCAGGGCACCTTGTCATGGGCACCGTGTTGGGGAACGTTGCAGAAAATTAAAATTTTTCCTACGGTTTCACCAAGATCCATCTATGAGTTCATCTAAGCAACGAGTCAAGGGAGTGAGTTTGCATCTACATACCACTTGTAGATCGCGTACGGAAGCATTCGAGGGAACGGTGATGATGGAGTCGGACTCAACGTGATTCCGATCACCGATGACCAAGTGCTGAACGGACAACACCTCCGCGTTCAACACACGTACGGTACGGGTGACGTCTCCTCCATCTTGATCCAGCAAGGAGGAAGGAGAGGTTGAGGAAGACAGCTCCACCGGCAGCACGACGGCGTGATGATGGTGGAGAAGCAAGATCTCGGCTGTGGCTTCGCCGAGCACACAACGGAGGAGGAGAGGTGTTGGGGAAGGGAGGGCTGCGCCTTGGCTTGGGTGCGGCTGCCCTTCCCTCACCCCTCTATTTATAGGGGAAAGGGAGAGGGCGGCCCTCTAGATGCATCTAGAGGGGGGGGCGGGCCAGGGAGGGGCTTGCCCCCAAGCAAGGGGCCTCTAGGGTTCCCCTCAACCCTAGGCCCAAGGGCCCAAGGGAGGTGCGCCCAGCCCACCAGGGGCTGGCCCTTCCCACGCAGCCAAGTGGCCCCCGAGAGAGGTGGCCCTCCCGTGGACCTCCGGAACCCTTCCGGTGACCCCAGATAATACCGATATGCCCCAAACTTTTCCGTGTCCGCTTGACAACTTCCCATATATAAATCTTTACCTCCGACCCTTCCGAACTCCTCGTGACGTCCGGGATCTCATCCGGACTCAACAACATTCGTAATCACATACAAGTCTTCCTAATAACCCTAGCGCCACCGAACCTTATGTGTAGACCCTACGGGTTCGGAGACATCTGCATATGACCGAGACGCTCTCGGTCAATAACCAACAGCGGATCTGGATACCCATGTTGGCTCCTACATGCTCCTCGATGATGTCATCGGATGAACCACGATGTCGAGGATTCAAGCAACCCGTATACTATTCCCTTTGTCGATGGTATGTTACTTGCCCGAGACTCGATCTTGGTATCCCAATACCTCGCTCAGTCTCGCTATCGGCAAGTCACTTTACTCAGATCAGTAATGCATGATCCCGTGACCAGACACTTGGTCACTTTGAGCTCATTATGATGATGCACTACCGAAAGGGCCCGGTGATACCTCTCCGTAATACGGAGTGACAAATCCTCGCCTCGATCCGTGTCAACCCAATGACACTTTCGAAGATACCGTAATGCACCTTTATAGTCACCCGAGAACGCCAGGACGCTTGGTACACCCAAAGCACTCCTACGGTATCCGGAGTTACACGATCTCATGGTCTAAGGAATAGATACTTGACATTGAGAAAGCTCTAGCAAAACGAACTACACGATCTTGTGCTATGCTTAGGATTGGTCTTGTCCATCACGTCATTCTCCTAATGACGTGATCCCGTTGTCAATGACATCTGATGTCCATAGTCAGGAAACCATGACTATCTATTGACCAACGAGCTAGTCAACTAGAGGCTCACTAGGGACGATTGAGGTCTATGTATTCACACATGTATTACGATTTCCGGATAATACAATTATAGCATGAATAAAAGACAATTATCATGAACAAGGAAATATAATAATAATGCTTTTATTATTGCCTCTAGGGCATATTTCCAATAGTCTCCCACTTGCACTAGAGTCAATAATCTAGTTACATTGTGATGAATCGAACACCCATAGAGTTCGGTGTTGATCATGTTTTGCCCATGAAGAGGTTTAGTCAACGGATCTGCGACATTCAGATCCGTATGCACTTTACAAATTTCTATGTCTCCATCCTGAACATTTTCACGGATGGAGTTGAAGCGACGCTTGATGTGCCTAGTCTTCTTGTGAAACCTGGCTCCTTGGCAAGTGCAATAGCTCCGGTGTTGTCACGAAGAGTTTGATTGGCCCCGACGCATTGGGTATGACTCCTAGGTCGGTGATGAACTCCTTCACCCAAATTGCTTCATGCGCTGCCTCCGAGGCTGCCATGTACTCCGCTTCACATGTAGATCCCGCCACGACGCTCTCGCTTGCAGCTGCACCAGCCATCGCTCCACCATTCAACATATACACGATCCGGTTTGTGACTTAGAGTCATCAGATCGTGTCGAAGCTAGCATCGACGTAACCCTTTACGACGAGCTCTTCGTCACCTCCATAAACGAGAAACATGTCCTTTGTCCTTTTCGGTACTTTAGGATATTCTTGACCGCTGTCCGGTGTTCCTTGCGGGATTACTTTGGTACCTTCCTACCAAACTTACGGCAAGGTTTACATCAGGTCCGTACACAAGATGGCATACATAATAGATCCTATGGCTGAAGCATAGGGATGACACTCATCTCTTCTTTATCTTTTGTCGTGGTCGGGCATTGAGCCGAGCTCAATCTCACACCTTGCAAGACAGGCAAGAACCCTTTCTTGACTGATCCATTTTGAACTTCTTCAAAATCTTATCAAGGTATGTGCTTTGTGAAAGACCTATGAGGCGCCTCGATCTATCTCTATAGATCTTGATGCCTAATATATAAGCAGCTTCTCCAAGGTCCTTCATTGAAAAACACTTATTCAAGTAGGCCTTAATGCTGTCCAAGAATTCTATATCATTTCCCATCAAAAGTATGTCATCTACATATAATATGAGAAATGCTCTGAGCTCCCACTCACTTTCTTGTAAACGCAGGCTTCTCCATAAGTCCAGATAAACCCAAACGCTTTGATCATCTCATCAAAGCGAATGTTCCAACTCCGAGATGCTTGCACCAGCCCATAAATGGATCGCTGGAGCTTGCATACTTTGTCAGCATTCTTAGGATCGACAAAACCTTCCGCTGCATCATATACAGCTCTTCCTTAAGATAACCGTTAAGGAACGCTATTTTGACGCCCATCGCCATATCTCATAATCATAGTATGCGGCAATTGCTAACATGATTCGGACGGACTTAAGCTTCGCCACGGAGAGAAAGTCTCATCGTAGTCAATCCCTTGAACTTGCCGATAACCCTTAGCGACAAGTCGAGCTTTATAGATGGTGACATTACCATCGCGTCCGCCTTCTTCTTAAAGATCCATTTGTTTTCTATCGCCGATCATCGGGCAAGTCACCAAAGTCCATACTTTGTTTTCATACATGGATTCTATCTCGGATTTCATGGCTTCAAGCCATTTGTTGGAATCTGGGCCCGCCATCGCTTCTTCATAGTTCAAGGTTCACCGTTGTCTAACAACATGATTTCCGGGACAGGGTTGCGTACCACTGGTGCGGAACGTGTCCTTGTGGACCTCACGGGTTCAGAGCAACTTGATCCAAGTACCTTGATCATCATCATTATTTTCCTCTTCATTGGTGTAGGCATCACAGAACATTTTCCGAGCTGCACTACTTTCTCGCTCAAGAGGTAGTACTTCATCGAGTTCTACTTTCCTCCCACTTACTTCTTTCGAGAGAAACTCCTTTCCGTAAAGGATCCATTCTTGGCAACAAAGATCTTGCCCTCGGATCTTAAGTAGAAGGTATACCCTATGGTTTCCTTAGGGTATCCTATGAAGACGATTTTCCGACTTGGGTTCGAGCTTTTCAGGTTGAAGTTTCTTGACATAAGCATCGCATCCCCAAACTTTTAGAAACGGCAGCTTAGGTTTCTTCCCAAACCATAATTCATACGGTGTCGTCTCAACGGATTTAGACGGTGCCCTATTTAAAGTGAATGTAGCTGTCTCTAGAGCGATCCCCAAAATGATAGCGTAAATCGGTAAGAGACATCATGGATCACACCATATCCAATAGAGTGCGACACGACGCTCGGACACACCGTTACGCTTGAGGTGTTCCAGCGGCGTGAGTTGTGAAACGATTCCACATTTTCTTAAGTGTGTACCAAATTCGTGACTTAAATATTCTCCTCCACGATCTGATCGTAAGAATTTTATCTTTCGTCACGTTGATTCTCTACTTCATTCTGAAATTCCTTGAACTTTTCAAAGGTCTCAGACTTGTGTTTCATCAAGTAGACATACCCATATCTACTCAAGTCATCCGTGAGAGTGAGAACATAAAGATATCCTCCATGAGCCTCAACGCCATTGGACCGCACACATCGGTATGTATGATTTCCAACAAGTTGGTTGCTCGCCCATTGTTCGGAGAACGGAGTCTTGGTCATCTTGCCCATGAGGCATGGTTCGCATGTGTCAAATGATTCATAATCTAGAGACTCCAAAAGTCCATCAGCATGGAGCTTCTTCATGCGCTTGACACCAATGTGACCAAGGCGGCAAGTGCCACAAGTATGTGAGACTATCGTTATCAACTTTACATCTTTTGGTATTCACGCTATGAATATGTGTAATACTACGCCGAGATTCATTAAGAATAAACCATTGACCATTGGAGCATGACCATAAAACATATCTCTCATATAAATAGAACAACCATTATTCTCGGATTTAAATGAGTAGCCATCTCGCATTAAACGAGATCCAGATACAATGTTCATGCTCAAACTTGGCACCAAATAACAATTATTAAGGTTCAAAACTAATCCCGAGGTAAATGTAGAGGTAGCATGCCGACGGCGATCACATCGACTGAACCATTCCCGACGCCGCATCATCACCTCGCCCTTCGCCAGCCTCCGCTTATTCCGCAGCTCCTGCTGTGAGTTACAAATATGAGCAACGACACCGTATCAAATACCCGGGAGTTACTACGAGTATCGATAAGGTACACATCAATTACATGTATATCAAATATACCTTTGGTGTTGCCGGCCTTCTTATCCGCTAAGTATTTGGGGCAGTTCCGCTTCAAAGGACCCTCCCTTGCAATAAAAGCACTCGGTCTCGGTTTGGGTCCATTCTTTGACTTCTTCCCAAGAATCGGCTTACGGCGCGGCAACCTCCTTGCCGCCCTTCTTGAAGTTCTTCTTACCCTTGCCCTTCTTAAACTTAGTGGTCTTATTGACCATCAACACTTGATGTTCTTTCTTGATTTCAACCTCTGCTGACTTCAGATTGAAAATACTTCAGAATGGTCTTCACCATCCCCTGCATATTGTAGTTCATCACAAAGCTCTTGTAGCTTGGTGGGAGCGATCAAGGATTCTGTCAATGACCGCCTCGTCCGGAGGTTAATCTCCAGTGGGACAAAGCGGTTGTGCAACCTGACATTTTGAGTATGTGCTCACCGATGTAACTGTTTTCCTCCATCTTACAACTATAGAACTTGTCGGAGACTTCATATCTCTCGACCCGGCATGAGCTTGGAAAACTAGTTTCAGCTCTTGAACATCTCATATGCTCCGTGTTGCTCAAAACGCTTTTGAAGCCCCGGTTCTAAGCTGTAAAGCATGCCGCACTGAACGAGGGAGTAATCATCAGTACATGCCTGCCAAACGTTCAAATGGTCTTGAAGTGCTGGGAGAGCAGGTGGGTCACCTAGCGGTGCTTCTAGGACATATGCCTTCTTGGCAGCTATGAGGATGATCTCGTGTTCCGACCCAGTCCGATAGTTGCTGCCATCATCTTTCAGCTTGGTTTTCTCTAGGAACGCGTTGAAGTTCATGTTGACATGAGCGTTGGCCATTTGATCTACAAGACATATTTTGCAAAAGGTTTTAGACTAAGTTCATGATAATTAAGTTCATCTTAATCAAATTATTGAATGAACTCCCACTCAGTTTTGACATCCCTCTAGTCATCTAAGTGTTACACGATCCGATTCGACTAGGTCGTGTCCGATCATCACGTGAGACGGACTAGTCATCGTCGGTGAACATTCTCATGTTGATCGTATCTTCTATACGACTCGTGTTCGACCTTTCGGTCTCCGTGTTCCAAGGCCATGTCTGTACATGCTAGGCTCGTCAAGTTAACCCTAAGTGTTTTGCATGTGTAAAACTGTCTTACACCCGTTGTATGTGAATGTAAGGATCTATCACACCCGATCATCACGTGGTGCTTCAAACGATTTAACTTTAGCAACGGTGCACAGTTAGGGAGAACACTTCTTGAAATTGTTGTAAGGGATCATCTTATTTACTACCGTCGTTCTAAGTAAACAAGATGCATAAAACACAATAAACATCACATGCAATTATATAAAGTAGTGACATGATATGGCCAATATCATATAGCTCCTTTGATCTTCATCTTCGGGCTCCATGATCATCTTGTCACCGCATGACACCATGATCTCCATCATCATGATCTCCATCATTGTGTCTTCATGAAGTTGTCACGCCAACGACTACTTCTACTTCTATGACTAACGTGTTTAGTAATAAAGTAAAGTAGTTTACATGGCGCTCTTCAATGACACGCAGGTCATACAAAAATAAACACAACTCCTATGGCTCCTCGCCGTTGTCATACTCATTGACATGCAAGTCGTGATTCCTATTACAAGAACATGATCTCATACATCACAATATGTCATTCATCATTCATCACAACTTGGCCATATCACATCACATGACAATTGGTGCAAAAACAAGTTAGACGCCCTCTAATTGTTGTTGCATCTTTACGTGGCTGCAATTGGGTTCTAGAAAGAACGTTTTCTTACCTACGAATAACCACAACGTGATTTTGTCAACTTCTATTTACCCTTCATAAGGACCCTTTTCATCGAATCTGCTCCAACTAAAGTGGAGAGACAGACACCCGCCAGCCACCTTATGCAACTAGTGCATGTTAGTCGGTGGAACCGGTCTCACGAAGCGCACGTGTAAGGTTGGTCCGGCCGCTTCATCCCACAATACCGCGGAAGCAAGATAAGACTAGTAGCGGCAAGCAAGTTGACAAGATCTACGCCCACAACTAAATTGTGTTCTACTCGTGCAATAGAGAACTACGATAGACCTAGCTCATGATGCCACCTGCTGGGGAACGCTGCAGAAAATTAAAATTTTTCCCACGGTTTCACCAAGATCCATCTATGAGTTCATCTAAGCAACGAGTCAAGGGAGTGAGTTTGCATCTACATACCACTTGTAGATCGCGTACGGAAGCGTTCGAGGCAGCGGTGATGATGGAGTCGTACTCAACGTGATTCCGATCACCGATGACCAAGTGCTGAACGGACATCACCTCCGCGTTCAACACACGTACGGTACGGGTGACGTCTCCTCCGTCTTGATCCAGCAAGGAGGAAGGAGAGGTTGAGGAAGACAGCTCCACCGGCAGCACGACGGCGTGATGATGGTGGAGAAGCAAGATCTCGGCAGTGGCTTCACGAGCACACAACGGAGGAGGAGAGGTGTTGGGGAAGGGAGGGCTGCGCCTTGGCTTGGGTGCGGCTGCCCTTCCCTCACCCCTCTATTTATAGGGGGAAGGGAGAAGGGGGGCGGCCCCTCTAGATGCATCTAGAGGGGGCGGCCAAGGGAGGGGGCTTGCCCCCAAGCAAGGGGGGCGCCCCCTCTAGGGTTCCCCCCTCAACCCTAGGCGCAAGGGCCCAAGGAGGGGTGCGCCCAGCCCACCAGGGGCTGGCCCTTCCCCGCAGCCCAAGTGGCCCCCAAGAGGGGTGGCCCTCCCGGTGGACCTCCGAACCCTTCCGTGACCCCAGACAATACCGATATGCCCCGAAACTTTTCGGTGTCCGCTTGACAACTTCCCTTATATAAATCTTTACCTCGGACCCTTCCGAACTCCTCGTGACGTCCGGGATCTCATCCGGACTCAACAACATTCGTAATCACATACAAGTCTTCCTAATAACCCTAGCGCCACCGAACCTTAGTGTGTAAACCCTACGGGTTGGAGACATGCGAACATGACCGAGACGCCTCATGGTCAATAACCAACAGCGGGATCTGGATACCCATGTTGGCTCCCACATGCTCCTCGATGATGTCATCGGATGAACCACGATGTCGAGGATTCAAGCAACCCCGTATACTATTCCCTTTGTCAGATGGTATGTTATTTGCCCGAGACTCGATCGTCGGTATCCCAATACCTCGCTCAGTCTCGTTTACGGCAAGTCACTTTACTGCACCATAATGCATGATCCCATGACCAGACACTTGGTCACTTTGAGCTCATTATGATGATGCACTACCGAGTGGGCCCAGTGATACCTCTCCGTAATACGGAGTGACAAATCCGTCTCGATCCGTGTCAACCCAATGACACTTTCGGAGATACCTGTAATGCACCTTTATAGTCACCCGTTACGCCGTTGTGACGTTTGGTACACCCAAAGCACTCCTACGGTATCCGGAGTTACACGATCTCATGGTCTAAGGAATAGATACTTGACATTGAGAAAGCTCTAGCAAAACGAACTACACGATCTTGTGCTATGCTTAGGATTGGGTCTTGTCCATCACGTCATTCTCGTAATGACGTGATCCCGTTGTCAATGACATCTAATGTCCATAGCCAGGAAACCATGACTATCTATTGACCAATGAGCTAGTCAACTAGAGGCTCACTAGGGACGTATTGAGGTCTATGTATTCACACATGTATTACGATTTCCGGATAATACAATTATAGCATGAATAAAAGACAATTATCATGAACAAGGAAATATAATAATAATGCTTTTATTATTGCCTCTCGGGCATATTTCCAACACACCGCGCCATAGCGCGGCCATGAGCGGCGGGAGGCTGAAGCGGAGCTCGACATTGCTAGGTCGCGGCCCGGAACGGTGTTGCTGCCCGTCGTCGCCGGAGAAGAAGAACAACAATGGTCGGGGAGGGGGGGAGGATGGGCTCGGTGTGCTGCGGCTCGGGGCACGGCTCGGTGTCCTCTTGTACCAATGCTGACCTGGCACTAGTAGAAAAAGGGTCAAACGTGAAGCACATTAGTGCCGGTTTGTATAAGAGCCGCACAAATGTATACATTAGTGCCGGTTCCAACGGCTAGCCTTTAGCACCGTTCGTGGCTAACCTTTAGCACCGGTTCGTGCCACGAACCGGTACTAATGAGGGTGGTGGCAGGATGTTGTCGATCTGGGCCCCTCCGGCATTTTAGTACCGGTTCGTGCCACGAACCGGTACTATAGGTCCTCCTGCATATAAACCCTTCGTCCAGCTCGCTCTGTTCTTCCCCTTTCCCTCTCCTCTCCTCTCTGTTCTTCCTCTTCTCCCTCGAGCTCATCACACATTTTGCCCAAAATTTGTCAAGATTTGAAGGCCCCATCCATTCAAGTGATCACAAAGGTTAGCAACTTTGTCCTTTCATCTCTCATTGCTAGATTAGCTCTTGCATTGGTTCATATAGTTATTAATTTGTGAGTTTAGTAATTTGGGAGGAAATATATATATGTGCTAGTATTTGATTTATATGCAATTTGAGGTCAAAATAACACTTAGTTTGCATATGTAGGTGTGGTTTACTTAGTGCCTTCTAAATCTCTGTCGTAACCACCGTTGATCACCCGCAAGACCGTCTCCGTCAGCGGCACCACCTTGTGGTGAGCCTCTTGTTCATGAAATTTTATATAAAAATTGATGTTTCTGTGATTTGGATATATAGTTACTCAGTATAATAATTATCTTACACGACGTTGTTTGTTATACATAGTGCCATGGTTTTGATATCCGTCCCGTCGGCCCTCGCCCTTGTTATGATTCGGATGTGGTATATTCTCTTTTAAAACTATTTGTTGCATTTCGTGTTTATGACAAATTATGCCCATCAAGTTGACATAGATATTTTTATCTAGGAGGTATGTGAACCGGAAATTCCAACCGACCCTATTGTCGAGAGGTTAAATTTAGTTGAAAGAGAAAACGAGTACTTGAAAGAAAAATTAAAAAGAATTGAGGGGGAGAAGATGGAATTGGAGTTGCATGTTGCCGATGTCGTCGATGATCACAAGATCAAGATGGAGAAAATGCGCTTGAAGATTAGAAAGATTAGAAAATATGCCATCGATAGTGAGGCTTGGTATCATTATGCTGTTGGATCAATTGTTACCTTAGTTGCGATCTTGATCGCATTTGTTGTTGCATTTAAATGCTTTAGCTAGAGAGTTATTTGTTTGTTGCATTTAAGTGTTGTATGAACTTTATGTATGAACTTGTATTAATCTGGTCTATTCGGTGTTGTGTAATGAAGATGAGCGGCAATGGATGTACGATGACCGATGCTCTCCCCAGTTCATTGAGGCGTGCATACTTTTCTCGCTTATGGCTGAGGCAAACAAGCGGGCGGATGGTTTTATGCCTTGTCCATGTGCTGGCTGTAAGAATGGTCGCAATTACTCTACGCCAAGAACCATTCACGCCCACCTGTTTGAGTCCGGTTTCATGCCCCACTATAATGTTTGGACCAAGCACGGAGAAAGAGGGTTATGATGGAATACAATGAAGAAGAAGAGGACGCACGACAGCTATCCTGGCCATGGGTTCCCTGAATACGATGATACAACAATGGGGAAGAAGCTGAGCCGGTAATGCGGAAGAAGCTGGGCGGCAATGCGGGAAGAAGCTGAAGAAGAGGCATCAAATGAGCCCGTTGATGATCTAGGTCGGGCCATTGCCGATGCAAAGAGAAACTGCGCAAGTGATTTGGAGAAGAAGAAGTTGCAGCGCATGTTAGAGGATCACAAAAAATTGTTGTACCCGAATTGCGTAAGTGACAAGAAAAAGCTGGGCACCACACTGGAATTGCTGCAATGGAAGGCAGAGAATGGTGTATCTGACAAGGGATTTGGAAAGTTGCTGGTAATGATAAAGGATATGCTTCCAAAGGACAACCAGGAGTTTCGCCAGCTGGTTGCAGACACGTACCATGCATGACACCTCTATTGAAGATGACCTGTACTTGTTGTCCCAGTTACCATCTTCGAATATAATGACTTTCAAAGGGTACGAGATAAATGGTAATACATTTTACACGATCGCCCAAGATAAGAAGAGCACCAACCAAAACAGTGGTGTCCGCTTTGATGCAGAAACCAAGACGGGAAAGGAAACATATTATGGTTATATACAGGACATATGGGAACTTGACTATCGACGTGGTTTAAAGGTCCCTTTGTTTCGTGCAAATGGGTCAATATGACACGAGGCGGGTAACGGAAGACCCATGAGACGGAATGACAACAAGTGGATCTCAACAATCTTATGATGCAGACGAACCATTCGTCCTAGCCAATGATGTGGCACAGGTTTTCTATGTGAAGGACATGACTACCAAGCCAAGAAAAGAAAAGATAAGGAAGCTTAATGCATCGCACGATGAGCCAAAGCGGCACATAGTTCTTTCGGGAAGAGAAACATCGTGGGAGTGGATGACAAGACAGACAAGTCGAAGATTATGAAAAGTTTGATGAAATTTCTCCATTCACAGTGAACATTGACCCGAGCATCCCGTTAAATGATGAAGATTTTCCATGGTTACGGTGCAAAGGGACACACGCGAAGAAAAGTTTCACACCCAAAGATCTGGGATGTGATCGACTTCACTATCATCACTTTCTTCTGTGTTTCACACCCAGAGGGGAATCTCTGTAATAGTTAGGGTAGTTATGTGTTTTGGCATTTGAAACGCGAAGAAATTTTATGTGCAAACAAATTCTTTCATGCCTTTACTGATGTTTAAATTTAAATTATTCACAAACTAGTGATTCACACTAATTTCAAATAATCCAAAATTTAAACTATTCAAATTTGAAAACTACGGGCACTAACAGAATGTTTGTAATTTTTTGTACCTAAAGCAAAAATATTCACAAAGAAACTCTAAATACACAAAAAAAAACAACACAAAAATAAATAAAGCAAAAAAAAAGCCCACCTACTAGGCCGTAACGGCCTGCATCCGACTAGAAACCCAACCTGTGTTGGGCCAGGATGCAGGCCCGCAAAGGCCAAGTGGGCCAACAGGCAACAAAGAACACGAGGCCCAGTGGGCCTGATTTGGAGAGGAGTTCGAGAGAGCGACCGCACGGGGTTTATAAACCACTGCAGTCGCCCCTCGGCTAGCGAGGTGGGACTAAACTTGCCGCACCGCACCTGCCCCAGTCACACACCCTTTAGTACCGGTCGTGGCACAAACCGGTACTAAAGGGGCCTTTAGTACCGGTTTGTGCCACCACCCGGTACTAAAGGGGTCGCTCACGCCGCTCAGCCTAGCCAAAATAGGTTTTAGTACCGGTTGGTGGCTCCAACCGTACTAAAGGTGCCTTCTATATATACAACAGCTACGAAAATTTCAGTTTCCTCTCTGTTTGTTCCTCTGTTTCCGTCTCCGTCGCCGTCGCCGCCGCCTCGATCGTCTCCGTCGCCGTCGCCGCCGCCTCGATCGTCTCCGTCGCCGCTCGTCTCCGCCGCCCTCCCGTCGCCGCCCCTCCCCGCCACCCTCGTCTCCGCCGCCGCCTGGGCCCGTCCCGTCGCGCCGTCCCGTCCCTGTCGCGCTGTCCCGCTGTCGCCGCCCGCCGTCGCCTCGCTGTCGCTGTCGCCCGCTGTGAGCTCTCCCCTCTAACCCTCTCCCTCGCCCAAGCGGCCACCATGGCGCCGCCCTCCCCGAGCCCATACACACACACAAGCATGATGAACACACACACACATACGTATATATTTAATTAGTTTAGATTTTGTATGTTTAATTAGTTTAGATTTTTAGATTATTGTTTTTCACTAGTATATATGTATGAATGCATGTTAGATGGATATAATTAGTGTTTAATTAGTATGGAATTTTTTATATAATGTTGTTTTCTGTTTTTAATGGATGTATAGAAATTGTTTTTATGTTTTAGTGTTAGATGCTTAATTAGTATGAAAATAGTATATAGATTTTTGGAATAGTAGAAATGTTATAAATTTTAGTTATCAAAATCCAATCATTAAAAAATATTATTTTTGCAGGCATATAGCTAGTATTTGTTATCGACGATGCCCGGCCCGCATCCTCGCCGTCGACCCGCCCACGATGACGCCCAGCCGCCCATGTCCGGACTGGCTCCGCTGGCTGGCTTTGGGAGGTACTGCTGGAGGGGCGCGCCGCTTGATGAGGAACCTGGCCCCGGGTCCCGTCGTCGACCCTGATCTCGTTTGGTGCCGTTCGCGTGGGCCAGTCTCGGTGCGGAGGGACCCGGCCCCGCCGGAGGAGGTACGTCGCCGTGTCAGGGAGGAGGACGAGCACGTCCATCGCTACATGGTTGCGTTAGAGGGCGGCAGGTTCTCCAATACCGGCAAGATCTTGAGGATCTCACATCAGCTATGATCCTGTGAGGGTTCCTTCTCTTTGGGTGTCCACCGCCCGCGACGCAGGAACCGCGAGTGTCCTAGATTCTTCTGTAGTATTCGATCTTTAATTAGCTAGCCAGTGATGTACTATTCAATATTATATATTATTCAAGACGATGTATTCGAGATTGTATCTATTATTCTAGACAAAGTATTGAGATTATATCTATTATTCGAGAAGATGTAATTTGAATACTAAATTGTTTTATATTTCTTTTGAATTAGTTAAATAAAAGCTATGGCAGATAATACCGAGAGAGAGGGAGAATAGACCATGTTCAATATGATACGCGGGCCGATGATAATCGAATGAAGAAGATTATGACGGTTCAATTTCTAAACAACACGGAGAGGGTGATATGATATTCGATCGCGACGATCGAATTGATGAAGTCATGAACTACGATTATGACGATGACGAAGAACATGTTGATCCTGAAACAACAAAGACCGGCGAGGTATATATATTTATATAAGCAGGTTTCGTGATCATCACATGTTTTAAATGACTTGAAGATATATTAACGAATCGATCTTTGTTCTTTCAGCCATCCGGTCGAGCAAATCTTCGACAAAAGGACTAAACGAGGCCCGAACAAAAAGTTGAAGGAGGGCGTAAAGTACAATATCGAGGCGATCAGACCTAATGGCGAACCATTAGCGCCTAAGAAGATTGCGGACAAGTTCATTCGTCAATGCGGAGTTCTTGTGAAGGACCAACTCCCGATCTCCCTTCAAGAATGGAGAGAGCCAGCAAAAGACAAAGGACAAAAAGGCAAAGAGGACGCTGCTCCACGTCCAGATGTTACTTTTGTCGACAAGAATCAAAAAGATCTGCTTTGGGATACTCTCATGGAACATTTCACCCTACCAGATCATTTCACAGAAGCAGATGTGCAGAAAGTCAAGGACGCTGCTCTTAGGAAGATGGCGGTTGCATTCAAGAACCACAAGAATCGTGAATGGGACAAGTACGTCAAGGGAGGAAGGAAGACTCCAGTATTCGAGGGAACACTAGAGAACCAACGTGCTCATTGGGACGATTTCGTGAAATTCAAGGATTCAGAATTAGCTAAGGAACGGTCGAGAATAAACAAGAAGAATGCCGAAAAAGGATAAGTTCCATAAGGTGGGGCCGGTGGCTATGCGGTGGCAATGCCTAAGTGGGATAAGTCCGAGAAAGAGATGTAGGATGCAGGTGCCACTCCGTTACTAAGAGCTGGCCCCTGTGGGGACTTGGTTCTATGCGCATGGGGGCGTTGGATCCAAGACGAGCAATGTTTCGACGAGGACAAGTCTGAAGGGAGCCGATGCGATACTTGTTGCAATAGAAGAGGCACGAACGGGGGTGTTCCAGCCCAACAGAGAGAACGACGAGCTTACGCGTGCCCTGGGAAATCCTGAACACCCGGGAAGAACACGAGGCAAGGGTGCTATTCCGTGGTATGAGGGGTTTTCAGACTGGAACAATGACTACAGAACCCGTGCGAGAAAGAAGATTGCGGAGGAGAAGAAGAGGAAGATGGAGGAGGAGCAGAGGAAGCGGGACTATGAACGCCTTCAAGGCCTAGAAGCAAGTCAAGCGGAATTGGCAGTCAAATTCCAGCGGCAGCAGGAGCAAATCGACTCACTTAGCCAGCAAAGGGGGTCTCAGCAGCTGCAGCAGCTAGCGGATGATCCAACATTGGATAGCACCGCCCCATCCATGCAGAGAAGCAGCGTGAGTTCCGCCCTGGACGACGCAATGCTGGGTAGATACCCCGTCGATGACATCACGGAGAACACTAGCTGCGAGCTACACGTCAAAATGAAGAACATATCCATGAAGGTGGCGGACGGAGAAGCTTTTCCAGTTACCCCCAAAGCAACCTACCATTGCATCCTGATTCCAGAGGGCTATGCTCGTGTCATGGTTGACGAGGTGGTGCAGCCATATTCGAGCTAGAGCTTGACATTCCCGGAGGTGAGGACGAGCGCTTTCTGAGACGCCAACCATCGATCATCCTATGGAAAAGGATTGCATCATCTTTCAAGGCCACCGACACGCGTCATCGACTCCTCGTCAAGTCCGCCACCGAGTCAGCAGTCTCCCGCTCCTGCAAGTCCACCAAGTCCGCAAAGTGTCAGGCCACTCCTCCTCCAAGTCCGCAAAGTGTCGAGCCACCTCCTCCTCCAAGTCCGCCACAGCGTCGACGCCCACTCCTCCTCCAAGTCCGCACAACCTCAGGCCTCCTCCTCCAAGTCCGCACATCTTCAGCGGCCCTCCTCCTCGTCCAACTCAGCCCCGTCACCGGCGTCTCCGCCGCCTCAACAATCGCAGAAGAGACACCCCACAGCTATGGTGCGAGCGGCACGAGTCGAGGTAGTACAGAAGTACAAAGGAGGCAAGCGATATAAATATGGTCCAAGCCTCACGCCTCTTCCGCAGAGGTCTTATGACAGGTCCGAGGAGGAAATCGCAGCCATATCGAAGTCCGAGGTGGAAGCCCATTTTGCACCGAAACCGCCACCGCCGCCAAGGGAGAAAGTGCCTGAGGAAACGATTGACCACTTCATTCGTATGGCTCAACCACCAGCTCCCAAGCCCGTTGACACAGACTATGAGCGCCACATCAGGAAGTTAAATCAAGCACGTCTACGTAAGGAGGCGAGCTCGGGATCGAGCAAACAATAAGCAGCTGTCAAAAATGCGGAAAACCATTCCCACTGGGAGAACAGCGGTATAATCGATCCCTCGCTTGTTGTGCCAACAACACGTGATAAAGACTGTGGCCCAATATTATTGTGGGCAAACAGTTTACGTTCCTGAGGTGGGCAATGTGGTAATAACGGAGGACCATATAATGCAGGCTGAAGTTCTCAAAATCACTGTTGGACAACTCCTCGAGATCGAGCCCATGCCTGTGCTTAGAGAGGATGAAATAAAACGGAAATATGTCCGGGGCCAACCTTTGGTCCATCCAGACAAGGTCAAGAACCTCCCAACGAGAATGTATGAATTGCATCAATGGTACATGAACATTACCAAGATTTCCGATGGAGTGTCCTTCATGGTGAATGTCAAGGAGGAGCATTACTTCCATGAGAAAGCTTTGTCCGTTGAGTATTCTGAACTGTTTCAGTTATACAATCAAGACGCACTCGACAAAGCTATCGCAGTTGCTAATGTCTTGTAAGTGATTTCTTTCTGTAATTTAAGTCTCAAGCTAGCTGTACTGATCCTTTTGATCAATCATTACCTGTAATTATCCTCACTATATTCTTTTCTGTGGTATTATATGCAGGATGAAGATATCTGAAATGAGAAAAGGTGGACGCTTTGGCATCGGGTTCATTGACCCAAACACCGTTAATGAATACACATGGAATCTAAATCCACGTTATCAAAAGGACGTAGAGGACAACATGCTAGAGTTCTTGAAGCGCCTCAAATACAATGAAGATATACTACTTCCTTACAACTTCCAGTGAGTCCCACTGTCTTGTACTACAAATTCTCTATTTTTGCCTACTAGCTAGCTACATGTTTTTGCTTTACATATGCCCGCTTAATTAAGGCATGCAAACGTGTGTGCATGCAGATATCACTGGGTCTTGTGTATCATTAAATTTGACGCCGGAACAGTTGAAGTACTGGACTCACTACTCAAAGAAAAAACTGACTATAACATCTTGTTTGGGATAGTCAACAGGTAATTTCAATCATTATTAACTATATATCTCGGCCTATTTAGTTCGTCATTTTCATGATATGAACCTTTATAGTCACCCGATTCGTTGTGGCGTTTGGTACACCAAAGCACTCCTCGGTATCCGAGTTACTGCGATCTCATGGTCTAAGGAAGATACTTGACATTGAAAGCTCTAGCAAAAAAAACACGATCTTGTGCTATGCTGGTTGGTCTTGTCCATCACGTCATTCTCCTAATGGCGTGATCCGTTATCAATGACATCTAATGTCCATAGCCAGGAAACCATGACTATCTATTGACCAACGGCTAGTCAACTAGAGGCTCACTAGGGGCGTATTGAGGTCTATGTATTCACATGTATACGATTTCGGATAATACAATTATAGCATGAATAAAGACAATTATCATGAACAAGAAATATAATAATAATAATGCTTTTATTATTGCCTCTAGGGCATATTTCAATAGTCTCCTTGCACTAGAGTCAATAATCTAGTTACATTGTGATGAATCGAACACCCATAGAGTTCGGTGTTGATCATGTTTTGCCCATGGAAGAGGTTTAGTCAGCGGATCTGCATTGAGATCCGTATACTTCACAAAATTTCTATGTCTCCATCTGAACATTTTCACGGATGGAGTTGAGCGACGCTTGATGTGCCTAGTCTTCTTGTGAAACCTGGCTCCTTGGCAAGTGCAATAGCTCGGTGTTGTCCGAGAAGAGTTTGATTGGCCCGACGCATTGGTTATGACTCTAGGTCGGTGATGAACTCCTTCACCCAAATTGCTTCATCGCTGCCTCCGAGGCTGCCATGTACTCCGCTTCACATGTAGATCCCGCCACGCTCTGCTTGCAGCTGCACCGCTACTTTCCACCATTCAACATATACGTATCCGGTTTGTGACTTAGAGTCATCGGATCGTATCGAAGCTAGCGTCGGCGTAACCCTTCTGACGAGCTCTTCGTCACCTCCATAAACGAAACATGTCCTTTGTCCTTTTCGGTGCTAGGATATTCTTGACCGCTGTCCGGTGTTCCTTGCGGGATTACTGGTACCTTCCTACCAAACTTACGGCAAGTTTATCAGATCACAGTACACAAGATGGCATACATAATAGATCCTATGGCTGAAGCATAGGGATGACACTCATCTCTTCTTTATCTTTTGCGTGTAGTGGGCATTGAGCGAGCTCAATCTCACCTTGCCATCTGAGCAAGAACCCTTTCTTGGACTGATCCATTTGAACTTCTTCAAAATCTTATCAAGGTATGTGCTTTGTGAAAGACCTATGAGGCGTCTCGATCTATCTCTAGATCTTGATGCCTAATATATAAGCAACTTCTCAAGGTCCTTCATTGAAAACACTTATTCAAGTAGGTCTTAATGCTGTCCAAGAATTCTATATCATTTCCCATCAAAAGTATGTCATCTACATATAATATGAGAAATGCTCTGAGCTCCCACTCACTTTCTTGTAAGCGCGAGCTTCTCCATAAGTCGCATAAACTAAACTTTGATCATCTCATCAAGAATGTTAACTCGAGATGCTTGCACCAGCCCATAAATGGATCATTGGAGCTTGCATACTATTTAGCGTTCTTAGGATAAACAAAACCTTCCGGCTGCATCATACTCTGACTCTTCCTTAAGATAACCGTTAAGACAGCTGTTTTGCGTCCATCTGCCATATCTCATAATGTATCATCACGGCAATTGCTAACATGATTCTTGACGAATGGACTTAAAGCTTACGCTACGGAGAAGAGTCTCGCCGTAGTCAATCCCTTGAACTTAAGATAACCCTTATGCAACAAGTCGAGCTTTATAGATGGTGACATTTCCATCGTCAAATCTTCTTCTTAAAGATCCATTTGTTTACTATATTTCGCCGATCGCCGAACAGTCATTCAAAGTCCATACTTTGTTTTCATACATGGATTCTATCTACGGATTTCGCGGCTTCTAGCCATTTGTTGGAATCTGGGCCGCCATCGCTTCTTCGCCAGTTGAAGGTTCACGTTGTCTAATAACATGATTTCCGAGACGGGGTTGCGTGCACTCTTTGGTGCGGAGCGTGTCCTAATGGACCTGAGGTTCGGTAACAACTTGATCCAAAGTACCTTGATCATCATCATTATTTTCCTCTTGATTGGTGTAGACATCACGGAACATTTTCTGAGCTGCTCTACTTTCGAAGAGTAGTACTTCATCGAGTTCTACTTTCCTCCCTCCTTTCTTCGAGGAAACTCTTTTCGAAAGGATCCGTTCTTGGCAACAAATATCTTGCCTCGGATCTTAAGTAGAAGGTATACCCAATAGGTTTCCTTAGGGTATCCTATGAAGCGCATTTTCCGACTTAGGTTCGAGCTTTTAAGTTTGAAGTTTCTTGACATTTCAACATCGCATCCCCAAACTTTAGAAAGCGCAGCTTGGTTTCTTCCCAAACCATAATTCATACGATTATCGTCTCCATGATTTAGAGCGGTGCCCTATTTAAAGTGAATGTAGCTGTCTCTAAGCGTATCCCCAAAATGATAGCGGTAAATCGGTAGAGACATCATAGATCGCACCATATCCAATAGAGTCACGATTCTGACGTTCGGATACCGTTCTGTTCTGAGGTGTTCGGTAGGCGTGAGTTGTAACGATTCCACATTTTCTTAAGTGTGTACCAAATTCATGACTCAAATATTCTCCTCCACGATCGATCGTGAGAATTTTATCTTTCGGTCACGTTGATTCTCTACTTCATTCTGAAATTCCTTGAACTTTTCAAGGTCTTAGACTTGTGTTTCATCAAGTAGACATACCCATATCTACTCAAGTCATCCTATGAGAGGAGAACATAACGATATCCTCCACGAGCTTCCTTTACTCATTGGACCGCATACGCCGGTATGTATGATTTCCAACAAGTTGGTTGCTTGCTCCATTGTCAGGAGAACAGAGTCTTAGTCATCTTGCCCATGAGGCATGGTTACGCATGTCAAATGATTCATAATCAAGAGACTCTAAGGTCCATCAGCATGGAGGTTCTTGCGTAAGCCGCACCAATGTGACCAAGGCGGCAGTGCCACAAGTATGTGGACTATCGTTATCAACTTTACATCTTTTGGTATTCACGCTATGAATATGTGTAATACTACGCTCGAGATTCATTAAGAATAAACCATTGACCATTGGAGCATGACCATAAAACATATCTCTCATATAAATAGAACAACCATTATTCTCGGATTTAAATGGTAGCCATCTCGCATTAGCGAGATCCGGATACAATGTTCATGCTCAAACTTGGCACCAAATAACAATTATTAAGGTTCAAAACTAATCCGTAGGTAAATGTAGAGGTAGCATGCCGGGCGATCACATCGACTGGAACCATTCCCGCCGCATCATCACCTCGTCATCGCCGATCTCCGCTTATTCCAGCTCCTGCTGTGAGTTACAAATATGAGCAACGACACGGTATCAAATACCGGGAGTTACTCTGATCTTGATAAGGTACATCAATTACATGTATATCAAATATACCTTTGGTGTTGCGGCCTTCTTATCCGCTAAGTATTTGGGGCAGTTCCTTCGATGACCCTCCCTTGCAATAAAAGCACTCGGTCTAGGGTTTGGGTCCATTCTTTGACTTCTTCCCAGCAAGCGGCTTACGGTAGCGGCCCTCCTTGCGTCCTTCTTGAAGTTCTTCTTACCCTTGCCCTTCTTAAACTTAGTGGTCTTATTGACCATCAACACTTGATGTTCTTTCTTGATTTCAACCTCTGCTGACTTCAGCATTGAAATACTTCAGGAATGGTCTTCACCATCCCTGCATATTGTAGTTCATCACAAGCTCTTGTAGCTTGGTGGGGATCAAGGATTCTGTCAATGACCGCCTCGTCGGGAGGTTAATCTCCAGTAGGGCGGTACATGTGCCCAGACATTTGAGTATGTGCTCCTTGTGAACTGTTTTCCTCCATCTTACAACTATGAAGAACTTGGAACTTCATATCTCGACCGGGCATGAGCTTGGAAACTAGTTTTAGCTCTTGAACATCTCATATGCTCGTGTTGCTCAAAAGCGCTTGAAGCCCGGTTCTAAGCTGTAAAGCATGCCGCCTTGAGCGAGGGTAATCATCGATACATACTGCCAAGCATTCAAATGTCTTGAAGTTCTGGGGAGCAGGTGGGTCACCTAGCGGTGCTTCTAGGACATATGCCTTCTTGGCAGCTGAGGATGATCCTCGGGTTCGGACCGATCCGTATAGTTGCTGCCATCATCTTTCAGCTTGGTTTCTCTAGAAGCGTTGAAGTTCATGTTGACATGGCGTTGGCCATTTGATCTACAAGACATATTTTGCAAAAGGTTTTAGACTAAGTTCATGATAATTAAGTTCATCTAATCAAATTATTGAATGAACTCCCACAGGTTGACATCCTCTAGTCATCTAAGTGTTACACGATCCGATTCGACTAGGTCGTGTCCGATCATCACGTGAGACGGACTAGTCATCGTCGTGAACATTCTCATGTTGATCGTATCTTCCTATCGACTCGTGTTCGACCTTCGGTCTCCGTGTTCAAGGCCATGCATACACATGCTAGGCTCGTCAAGTTAACCCTAAGTGTTTTGCATGTGTAAAACTGTCTTACACCGTTGTATGTGAATGTAAGGATCTATCACACGATCATCACGTGGTGCTTGAAGCGAACTTTATAGCGGTGCACAGTTAGGAGAACACTTCTTGAAATTGTTGTAAGGATCATCTTATTTACTACGTTCTAAGTAAACAAGATGCATAAAACACAATAAACATCACATGCAATTATATAAAGTAGTGACATGATATGGCCAATATCATATAGCTCCTTTGATCTTCATCTTGAGGCTCCATGATCATCTTGTCACCGGCATGACACCATGATCTCCATCATCATGATCTCCATCATTGTGTCTTCATGAAGTTGTCCGCATAGCGACTACTTCTACTTCTATGACTAACGTGTTTAGTAATAAAGTAAAGTAGTTTACATGGCGTTCTTGACACGCAGGTCATAAAAAATAAACACAACTCCTATGGCTCCTGCGATTGTCATACTCATTGACATGCAAGTCGTGATTCCTATTACAAGAACATGATCTCATACATCACAATATGTCATTCATCATTCATCACAGGCCATATCATCACATGACAATTGGTGCAAAAACAAGTTAGGCGTCCTCTAATTGTTGTTGCATCTTTTCATGGCTGCAATTGGGTTCTAGAAAACGTTTTCTTACCTCTGAATAACCACAGCGTGATTTTGTCAACTTCTATTTACCCTTCATAAGGACCCTTTCATCGAATCTGCTCCAACTAAAGTGGAGAGCGGACACCCCTTGACCACCTTATGCAACTAGTGCATGTTAGTCGGTGGAACGGTCTCACGTAAGCGTCGTTATAAGGTTGGTCGGGGCTTCATCCCACAATACCGCGGAAGCAAGATAAGACTAGTGGCAAGCAAGTTGACAAGATCTCACGCCCACAACTAAATTGTGTTCTACTACATTGTGCAATGAGAACTAGACCTAGCTCATGATGCCACTGTTGGGGAGCGTGCAGAAAATTAAAATTTTTCTCACGGTTTCACCAAGATCCATCTATGAGTTCATCTAAACAGCGAGTCAGGGAGTGAGTTTGCATCTACATACCACTTGTAGATGCGGCGTGCAGGCGTTCGAGGCAGCGGTGATGATGGGTCGTACTCAGCGTGATTGATCACGATGACAAGTGCTGGTGGACATCTTCACGTTCAACACACGTCGCAATACGGGTGGCGTCTCCTCGTCTTGATCAGCAAGGAGGAAGGAGAGAGGTTGAGGAAGACAGCTCCACCGGCCATGCAGCAGCGTGATGGTGGAGAAGCGATCTCCGGCGGGGCTTCGCCCGAGCACTGCGGAGGAGAGAGGTGTTGGGAGGAGGCTGCGCTGGCCAGGTGCGGCTGCCTCCCTCACCCCTCTATTTATAGGGGAAAGGGAAAGGGGCGGCCTCTAGATGCATCTGGGGGAAGCGACCAGGGGAGGGGCTTGCCCCCAAGCAGGGCGCCCTCTAGGGTTCCCCGCCCTCAACCCCTAGGCGCAAGGGCAAGGGAAGTGCCCAGCCCTGAGGCTGGCCCTTACATGGCCGTGGCCCCCAAAGAGGGGTGGTGGCCTCAGTGGCCTCGGGAACCCTTCAGTGACCCAGGTACAATACCCCGATATGCCCGAAACTTTCCGGTGTCCGTTTGACAACTTCCCTTATATAAATCTTACCTCCGGACCTTAAAGAACTCCTCGTGACGTCCGGGATCTCATCAGGGACTCCGAGCAACATTGATAATCACATACAAGTCTTCCTAATAACCTTCTAGCGTCAAGAACCTTAAGTGTGTAAACCCTACGGGTTGAGAACATCACGGACATGACCGAGGGCGGCTCTCATGGTCAATAACCAACCAGCGGGATCCAGATACCCATGTTTGCTCCCACATGCTCCTCGATGATGTCATCGGATGAACCACGATGTCGAGATTCAAGCGCCCGTATACTATTCCCTTTGTCAGATGGTATATTTACTTGCGAGACTTCGATCGTCGGTATCAATACCTCGTTCGGTCTAAGATTACGGCAAATCACTTTACTAAATACCATAATGCATGATCCCTTGACCGAACCTTGGTCACTTTGAGCTCATATGATGATGCACTACGGTAAAGGCGGTGATACCTCTCGTGTCTGGAGTGACAAATCCTATGCCGATCCGTGTCAACCTTGAAGACACTTTCGGAGATACCTGTAATGCCTTATAGTCACCAGTTACGTTGTGGCGTTTGGTACACCAAAGCACTCTCACAGTGTCAGGAGTTGCGATCTCATGGTCTAGGAATAGATACTTGACATTGAAAAGCTCTGTAAAAAAGCAACTGCGATCTTGTGCTATGCTTAGGATTGGGTCTTGTCCATCACGTCATTCTGGCGTAGCGTGATCCGATAATCAATGACATCTAATGTCCATAGCCAGGAAACCATGACTATCTATTGACCAATGACTAGTCAACTAGAGGCTCACTTTAAGGGACGTATTGAGGTATGTATTCACACATGTATTACGATTTCCGATGTACAATTATGCATGAATAAAGGCAATTATCATGAACGAAATATAATAATAATGCTTTGTTTGCCTCTCGGGCATATTTCCAACACACCGGCATGCATCGCCAGCGTCGCCTTAATGGCGGGAGGTGGCGGAGCTACGACATTGCTAGGTCGCGGCCGGAGCAGTGTTGCTGCCGATAAATGCGCCCGGAAGAAGAACAACAATGGTGGGGAGAGGATGGGCTCGGGTGCTGCTGCGGCTACGGGGAACGGCTCGGTGTCTCTTGTAATGCTGACCTGTACGCTAGTAGAAAAAAGATTGACGTGAAGCATTAGTGCGGTTTGTATAAACCGGCACAAATGTATACCCATTGATGCGGTTCCAACGGCTAGCCTTTAACACCGTTCGTGGCCAACCTTTAGCACCCGGTTCGTTACGAACGATACTTAATGAAGGGTGGTGGCAGGATATTGTCAGTCTGGGCCCCCTCCGGCTGCAAATGCAGTTCGTGCCACGAACCCGGTACTATGGAGTCACCTGCATATAAACCCTTCGTCCAGCTGGCTCTGTTCTTCCCCTTTCCCCTCTCCTCTCCTCTGTTCTTCCTCTTCTCCCCGAGCTCATCACACATTTTGCCCAAAATTTGTCAAGATTTGAAACCCCCATCCATTCAAGTGTCACAAGGTTAGCAACTTTGTCCTTTCATCTCTCATTGCTAGATTAGCTCTTGCATTGGTTCATATAGTTATTAATTTGTGAGTTTAGTAATTTGGGAGGAAATATATATATGTGCTATATTTGATTTATATGCAATTTGGTCAAATAACACTTAGTTTATATGTAGGTGTGGTTTACTTAGTGCCTTCTAATCTGCAATCGTAACCACGTTGATCACCCGCTTTTACGTCCGTGCTTGGCACCACCTTGTGGTGAGCCTCTTATTCATGAAATTTTATATAAAAAATTGATGTTCTGTGATTTGGATATATAGTTACCATTATGTAATTATCTTACGTCGTTGTTTGTTATACATAGTGCCTGGTTTTGATATCAGGTCCCGATAAATTTTCGTCCTTGTTATGATTAGGATGTGGTATATTCTCTTTTGAAACTATTTATTTGCATTAGTGTTTATGACAAATTATGCCCATCAGTTGACATGAATATTTTATCTAGGAGGTATGTGAACGAATTAACCGGCCTATTGTCAGGAGGTTAAATTTAGTTGAAGAAACTGGTACTTGAAAGAAAAATTAAAAAGAATTGAGAAGATGGAATTGGGTTGCATGTTGCCGATGTAAATGATGATCACAAGATCAAGATGGAGAAAATAAACGAAGATTAGAAAGATTGAAATATGCCAGCCGATAGTGAGGCTTGGTATCATTATCTTTATTGGATCTTGTACCTTAGTTGCGATCTTGATCGCATTTGTTCATTATTTAAATGCTTTAGCTAGAAAGTTATTGTTTGTTGCATTTAAGTGTTGTATGAACTTTATGTATGAACTTGTATTAATTTGGTCTATTGATTGTTGTGTAATGAAGATGAGCGGCAATGGATGTGATGACCGATACTCTCCCGATTCATTGAGGCGTGCATACTTTCTGCTTGCGGCTGAGGGAGGCAAACAAAGCGGGCGGATGGTTTTATGCCTTGTCCATGTCTTGGCTACCAGAATGGTCGCGAATTACTCTCGTCAAGCCATTCCACGTCCACTGTTTGATCCGGTTCATGCTTACACTATAATGTTTGGACCAAGCTTACGGAGAAAGGGTTATGATGGAATACAATGAAGAAGAAGAAGGCGGCAGCTATCGGCCATGGGTTCCCTGATACGATGATATTTAACAATGGGTTCAAAAGCTGAGCGAGGTCATGAGGAAGAAAATTTGGGCGGCAATGCGGGAAGAAAGCTGAAGAAGAGGCATCAAATGAGCCCGTTGATGATCTAGAGTCGGGCCATTGCGATGCAAAGCTAGCATAAAGTGATTTGAAAGAAGAATTTGCATGTTGAGATCACAAAAAATTGTGTACCGAGATTCGTAAGTGACAAGAAAAAAGCTGGGCACCATAGATTGCTGCAATGGAAGGCAGAGTAATGGTATCGACAAGGGATTTGGAAAGTTCTTGTAATGATAAGGGATATGCTTCAAAGGACAACCAGGGTTTACGCAGCTGGTTGCGAACCACGTACCATGCATGACACCTCTATTGAAGATGACCTGTACTTGTTGTCCCAGTTACCATCTTGAATATAATGACTTTCAAAGTGCGAGATAAATGGTAATACATTTTACACGATCGCCCAAGATGAAGAGCACCAACCAAAACAGTGGTGTCCGCTTTGATGCAGAAACCAAGGCGGAAAGGAAACATATTATGGTTATATCAGGGACATATGGGAACTTGACTATCGGCGTGGTTTAAAGGTCCCTTTGTTTGGTGCAAATGGGTCAATATGACCGAGCGGGAGTAACGGAAGACCCGCGATGCGGAATGACAACGATGGATCTCAACAATCTTGCGTATGCGAGCCAGACCATCGTCCTAGCCAATGATGTGGCAGGTTTTTCTATGTGAAGGACATGTCTACCAAGCCAAGAAAAGAAAGATAAGGAAGCGAATGCATCGTCGATGAGCCAAAGCGGCACATAGTTCTTTACGGGAAGAAACATCGTGGGAGTGGATGACAAGGCAGACAAGTCGAAGATTATGAAAAGTTTGATGAAATTTCTCCATTCACAGTGAATATTGACCCGAGCATCCCGTTAAATGATGAAGATTTTCCATGGTTCTGTTAAAGGGACACCCTTGAAAAAGTTTCACACAAAGATCAGGGATGTGATCGGCTTCACTATCATCACTTTCTTACGTGTTTCACACGGAGGAATCTCTGTAATAGTTAGGGTAGTTATGTGTTTGGCATTTGAAGCGAAGAAATTTTATGTGCAAACAAATTCTTTCATGCCTTTACTGATTTTTAAATTTAAATTATTCACAAACTAGTGATTCACACTAATTTCAAATAATTCAAAATTTAAACTATTCAAATTTGAAAACTACGGGCACTAACAAGTGTTTGTAATTTTTGTACCTAAAGCAAAAATATTCACAAAGAAACTCTAAATACACAAAAAAACAACACAAAAATAAATAAAGCAAAAAAAGCCCACCTACTAGGCGTGGCGGTGCATCGACTAGAAACCCAACCTGTGTTGGGCAGGATCTGAGCCATAAAACAAGTGAATAACGAGCAACAAGAACACGTAGGCCCAGTAGGCCTGATTTGGAAGGAGCTCGAGAGAAGCGACCGCCACGAGGTTTATAAACCCTGGGTGCGCCCCTCGTAGCAGTGGGACTAAACTTGCCGCTTTGCACCTGCCCGGTACACCCTTTAGTACGGGTGGTGGCACAAACCGGTACTAAAGAGCCTTAAATACCGTTTGTGCCACCACCGGTACTAAAGGGGTCGCTTCCGCCAGCCTAGCCAAAACAGGCCTTTAGTACGGTTGGTGGCTCCAACGGTTACTAAGTGCCTTCTATATATACAACACTTGAAAATTTCATTTCCCTCTCTGTTTGTTCCTCTGTTTCCGTCTCCGTCGCCGTCGCCGCCGCCCGTCGTCTCCGTCGCCGTCATGCCCCTCGTCGTCCTCCGTCGCCCGCTCGTCTCCATCGCCGCCCGTCCCCGTCGCCCTCGTCCGCCGCCCTCGTCTCCGTCGCTTGGAGCCCGTCCCGTCGCGCCGTCCCCGTCCCGTCGCGCCGTCGCCGTCGCCCGCCCGGCAATCGCCTCGCCGTCGCCAAATGTCGCTTGAGCTCTCCCCCTCTAACCTCTCCCTCGCCCCAGCCACCATGGCGCCGCCCTCCCCGAGCCCCACACACACACAAGCATGATGAACACACACACACATACGTATATATTTAATTAGTTTAGATTTTGTATGTTTAATTAGTTTAGATTTTTTAGATTATTGTTTTTCACTAGTATATATGTATGAATGCATGTTAGATGGATATAATTAGTGTTTAATTAGTATGGAATTTTTATATAATGTTGTTTTTTCTGTTTTAATGGATGTATAGAAATTGTTTTTATGTTTTTAGTGTTAGATGCTTAATTAGTATGAAATAGTATATAGATTTTTGAAATAGTAGAAATGTTATAAATTTTAGTTATCAAAATCAATCATTAAAAAATATTATTTTTGCAGGCATATAGCTAGTATTTGTTATCGGCGATGCCCGCATCCTCGTCGTCGACCCGTCCGATGATCCAGCGGCCATGTCCGGAATTGGCTCCGCTGAGGCTGGCAGGAAGTACTGCACGGGCGGCGCCCGCTTGATGAACCCGGCGGGTCCGTCGTCGACCGATCTCGTTTGGTGGCGTTCGCGTGGGCAGTCTCGGTCTTGGACCCGGCCCTTGGTGCGTCGCCGTGTCGGGAGGAGGGCGACAATCGCCTACATGGTTGCGTTAGAGGCGGGGTTCTCCAATACTGCGGTATCTTGAGGATCTCACATCAGCTATGATCTGTGAGGTTCCTTCTCTTTGGGTGTCCACCGCCTTGACGCGAGGAACGCGAGTGTCCTAGATTCTTCTGTAGTATTCGATCTTTAATTAGCTAGCGGTGATGTACTATTCAATATTATATATTATTCAAGGCGATGTATTGAGATTGTATCTATTATTCTAGACAAAGTATTGAGATTATATCTATTATTAGAAGATGTAATTTGAATACTAAATTGTTTTATATTTCTTTTGAATTAGTTAAATAAAAGCTATGGCGAGACAATACCGAGAGAGAGGAGAATAGACCATGTTCGATATGATCTGTGGGCGGATGATAATCAGAATGAAGAAGATTATAGCGGCTCAATTTCTAAACAACAGGAGAGGGTGATATGATATTCGATCATGACGACGAATTGATGAAGTCATGAACTACGATTATGACGATGACGAAGAACATGTTGATCCTGAAACAACAAAGACCGGCGAGGTATATATATTTATATAAGCAGGTTTCGGTGATCATCACATGTTTTAAATGACTTGAAGATATATTGAATCGATCTTTGTTCTTTCAGCCATCCGGATCGAGCAAATCTTGAGACAAAAGGGCAAAGCGAGGCGAACAAAAGTTGAAGGAGGCGTAAAGTACAATATCGAGGATCGAACCTAATGGCGAACCATTAGCGCCTAAGAAGATTGCGGACAAGTTCATTCGTCGGTCACGGAGTTCTTGTGAAGGACCAACTCGATCTCCCTTCAAGAATGGAAGAGCCAGCAAAGACAAAGGACAAAAAGGCAAAGGGCGCTGCTCCACGTCCGGATGTTACTTTATCGACAAGAATCAAAAGATCTGCTTTGGGATACTCTCATGGAACATTTCACCCTACGGATCATTTCACGAAGCAGATGTGCGAGAAAGTCAAGGCGCTGCTCTTAGGAAGATGGCGGTTGCATTCAAGAACCACAAGAATGTGAATGGGACAAATCGTCAAGGGAGGAAGGAAGACTCCGGTGAGGAACACTAGAGAACCAACGTGCTCATTGGGACGATTTCGTGAAATTCAAGGATTCAGAATTAGCTAAGAGCGATTAGAATAAACAAGAAGAATGCGAAAAAAGGATAAGTTCCATAAGGTGGGGCGGTGGCTATCGGTGGCAATGCCTAAGTGGGATAAGTCGAGAAAGAGATGGAGGATGCGGTGCCACTCCGGTTACTAAGAGCTGGCCCCAGGTCAGGACTTGGTTCTATCTTGCTAAGTTGGATCCGAGCAGGCAATGTTTCGGCGAGGACAAGTCGAAGGGAGCGATCGATATTTGTTGCAATAGAAGAGCCGACAGGGGTGTTCAGCAGCGAGAAGAGCAGCGAGCTTCGCGTGCCACGAAATCCTGAACACCGGGAAGAACAGGCAAGGGTGCTATTCCGTGGTATGAGGGTTTTCAATGGGAACAATGACTCTGAACCCGTGCGAGAAAGAAGATTGCGGAGGAAGAAGAGGAAGATGGAGGAGGAAGCGGAAGCGGGACTATGAGGCGCCTTCAAGGCCTAGAAGCAAGTCAAGCGGAATTGGCGGTCAAATTCCAGGCGGCAGCGAAGCGATCGACTCACTTAGCCAGCAAAGGGGTCTCGGCAGCTCGGCAGCTAGCGGATGATCCAACATTGGATAGCACGCCCCATCCATGCGAGAAGCAGCGTGGGTTCCGCCCGGACGGCGCAATGCTGGGTAGATACCCGTGGATGACATCACGGAGAACACTAGCTACGAGCTACGTCAAAATGAAGAACATATCCATGAAGGTGGCGGACGGGCTTTCCGATTACCCCCAAGCAACCTACCATTGCATCCCGATTCGAGAGGCTATGCCGTGTCATGGTTGGCGAGGTGGTGCAGCCATATTCGAGCTAGAGCTTGACATTCACGGAGGTGAGGACGGCGCTTTCTGGGAGCGCCAACCGTATCATCCTATGGAAAAAGTTGCATCATCTTTGAAGGCCACCGACACGCGTCATCGACTCCTCGTGAAGTCCGCCCAAGTCAGCAGTCTCCCGCTCACGCAAGTCCACCAAGTCGGCAAAGTGTGTGACCCTCCTCCTCCAAGTCGGCAAAGTGTGAGGCCCTCCTCCTCCTCCAAGTCCGCCGTCAGGCGTCCACTCCTCCTCCAAGTCCGCACAACCTCAGGCCACTCCTCCTCCAAGTCCGCACATCTTGAGGGCCTCCCTCCTCGTCCACTCAGCCCGTCGGCGGCGTCTCCCCCGCCTCAACAACCATGAAGAGACACCCGCAGCTATGGTGCGTGGCAGTGCAGTCGAGTAGTACAGGAGAAATACAGGCGGAGGCAAGCGATATAATATGGTCCAAGCCTCCGCCTCTTCCGCGAGGTCTTATGACAGGTCCGGAGAAATGCAGCCATATCTCGAAGTCCAGGTGGAAGCCCATTTTGCACGAAACCGCCACGCCGCCAAGGGAGAAAGTGCCTAAGAAGCGATTGACCACTTCATTCGTATGGCTCAACCACCAGCTCCCAAGCCTGTTGACACAGACTATGGCGCCACATCAGGAAGTTAAATCAAGCACGTCTACGTGAGGCGAGCTCGGGATCAAACAAACAAAAGCAGCTGTCAAAAATGCGGAAAACCATTCCCGGTTTGGGAGACAAGTGGCGCAATCGATCCCTCGCTTGTTGCCAACCAACACGTGGCGTCTGTACTAATATTATTGTGGGCAAACAGTTTACGTTCTGAGGTGGGCAATGTGGTAATAACGGAGGACCATATAATGCAGGCTGAAGTTCTCAAAATCACTGTTGGACAACTCCTCGAGATCGAGCCCATGCGTGTAGAGAGGATGAAATAAAGCGGAAATATGTCGGGCCAACCTTTGGTCCATCCGGACAAGGTCAAGAACCTCCCAGCGAGAATGTATGAATTGCATCAATGGTACATGAACATTACCAAGATTTCGATCGAGTGTCCTTCATGGTGAATGGATGAAGTACTACCTCTTGAACCGGAAAGTAGCGTAGCTTAGGAAGATGTTCCTGTGGTGCCTGCACTGACTAGAGAGGAAACTAATGATGATGATCAAGGTACTTCAGATCAAGTTACTACTGAACTTCGTAGGTCTACGAGGACACGTTCCACACCAGAGTGATATGGCAACCCTGTCCTGGAAATCATGTTGTTGGACAACGGTGAACCTTCGAACTATGAAGAAGCAATGGCGGGCCCAGATTCCAACAAATGGCTTGAAGCCATGCAATCCGAGATAGGATCCATGTATGAAAACAAAGTATGGACTTTGACAGACTTGCCCGATGATCGGCGAGTGATAGAAAACAAATGGATCTTTAAGAAGAAGACGGACGCGGATGGTAATGTTACCATCTATAAAGCTCGACTTGTCGCTAAGGGTTATCGACAAGTTCAAGGGGTTGGCTACGATGGGACTTTCTCTCCCGTAGCGAAGCTGAAGTCCGTTCGAATCATGTTAGCAATTGCCGCATACTATGATTATGAGATATGACAAATGGACGTCAAAATGGCATTCCTTAACGGCCATCTTAAGGAAGAACTGTATATGATGCAGCCGGAAGGTTTTGTCGATCCTAAGAATGCTAACAAGGTATGCAAGCTCCAGCGCTCCATCTATGGGCTGGTGCAAGCATCTCGGAGTTGGAACATTCGCTTAATGAAATGATCAAAGCGTTTGGGTTTATGCGGACTTATGGAGAAGCCTGCGTTTACAAGAAAGTGAGTGGGAGCTCAGTAGCATTTCTCATATTATATGTGGATGACATACTTTTGATGGGAAATGATATAGAACTTTTGGACAGCATTAAGGCCTACTTGAATAAGTGTTTTTCAATGAAGGACCTTGGAGAAGCTGCTTACATATTAGGCATCAAGATCTATAGAGATAGATCGAGACGCCTCATAGGTCTTTCACAAAGCACATACCTTGATAAGATATTGAAGAAGTTCAATATGGATCAGTCCAAGAAGGGGTTCTTGCCTGTGTTGCAATGTGTGAAATTGAGCTCGGCTCAATGTCCGACCACGGCAGAAGATAGAGAAAAGATGAGTGTCGTCCCCTATGCCTCAGCCATAGGGTCTATCATGTATGCCATGCTGTGTACCAGACCTGATGTAAACCTTGCCATGAGTTTGGTAGGAAGGTACCAAAGTAATCCCGGCATGGAACACTGGACAGCGGTCAAGAATATCCTGAAGTACCTGAAAAAGGACTAAGGATATGTTTCTCGTATATGGAGGTGACGAAGAGCTCGTCGTAAAGGGTAACGTCGATGCTAGATTCGACACAGATCTGGATGACTCTAAGTCACAAACCGGATACGTGTATATTTTGAATGGTGGGGCAGTAAGCTGGTGCAGTTGCAAGCAAAGCGTCGTGGCGAGATCTACATGTGAAGCGGAGTACATGGCAGCCTCGGAGGCAGCGCATGAAGCAATCTGGGTGAAGGAGTTCATCACCGACCTAGGAGTCATACCCAATGCGTCGGGGCCGATTACACTCTTCTGTGACAACACTGGAGCTATTGCCCTTGCCAAGCAGCCCAGATTTCACAAGAAGACCAGGCACATCAAGCGTCGCTTCAACTCCATTCGTGAAAATGTTCAAGATGGAGACATAGATATTTGCAAAGTGCATACAGATCTGAATGTTGTAGATCCGTTGACTAAACCTCTTCCACTAGCAAAACATGATCAACACCAGAAATCTATGGGTGTTCGATTCATCACAATGTAACTAGATTATGGACTCTAGTGCAAGTGGGAGACTGTTGGAAATATGCCCTAGAGGCAATAATAAAATGGTTATTATTATATTTCCTCGTTCATGATAATTGTCTTTTATTCATGCTATAATTGTGTTATCCGTAAATCGTAATACATGTGTGAATACATAGACCACAACATGTCCCTAGTGAACCTCTAGTTGACTAGCTCGTTTATCAATAGATGGTCACGGTTTCCTGACCATGGACATTGGATGTCATTGATAACGGGATCACATCATTGGGAGAATGATGTGATGGACAAGACCCAATCCTAAGCATAGCACAAGATCGTAGTTCGCTTGCTAGAGCTTTTCCAATGTCAAGTATCATTTCCTTAGACCATGAGATCGTGTAACTCCCGGATGTCGTAGGAGTGCTTTGGGTGTACCAAATGTCACAACGTAACTGGGTGACTATAAAGGTATACTACAGGTATCGCCGAAAGTGTTTGTTGGGTTGACACGGATCGAGACTGGGATTTGTCACTCCGTATGACGGAGAGGTATCTCTGGGCCCACTCGGTAATGCATCATCATAATGAGCTCAATGTGACCAAGTGTTTGGTCACGGGATCATGCATTACGGTACGAGTGAAGTGACTTGCCGGTAACGAGATTGAACGAGGTATTGGGATACCGACGATCGAATCTCGGGAAAGTAATGTACCGATTGACAAAGGGAATTGTATACAGGATTACTTGAATCCTCGACATCGTGGTTCGTTCGATGAGATCATCGTGGAACATGTGGGAGCCAACATGGGTATCCAGATCCCGCTGTTGCTTATTGGCCGGAGAGTCGTCTCGGTCATGTTTGCATGTCTCCCGAACCCGTAGGGTCTACACACTTAAGGTTCGATGACGCTAGGGTTGTAGAGATACTAGTATGCGGTAACCCGAAAGTTGTTCGGAGTCCCGGATGAGATCCCGGACGTCACGAGGAGTTCCGGAATGGTCCGGAGGTGAAGAAGTATATATAGGAAGTCCAGTTTGACCATCGGGAAAGTTTGGGGTCACGGTATTGTGGGACCACCGAAGGGTCCTGGGTCCACCGGGTGGGCCCACCTATCCCGGAGGGCCCCATGGGCTGAAGTGGGAGGGGAACCAGCCCCTGGTGGGCTGGTGCGCCCCTTGTGCCCCCCTACGCCTAGGGTTGGAAACCCTAGGGGTGGGGGCGCCCCACTTGGCTTGGGGGGCAAGCCACCCCCTTGGCCGCCGCCCCCCCTTGAGATGGGATCTCCAGGGGGCCGGCCACACCCCAGGTCCCCTATATAAAGAGGGGGGAGGGAGGGCAGCCGCACCCCTGCTCCTGGCGCCTCCCTCTCCCTCTGCAACACCCCTCCCTCTCGTAGAGCTTGGCGAAGAACTGCCGAGATCGCCGCTACTTCCACCACCACGCCGTCGTGCTGCTGGATCTCCGTCAACCTCTCCCTCCCCCTTGCTGGATCAAGAAGGAGGAGACGTCTTCCCCAACTGTACGTGTGTTGAACGCGGAGTTGCCGTCCGTTCGGCGCTAGGATCTCCGGTGATTTGGATCACGACGAGTACGACTCCCTCAACCCCGTTCTCTTGAACGCTTCCGCGCGATCTACAAGGGTATGTAGATGCACTGCTCTATCTCGTTGCTAGATGACTCCATAGATTGATCTTGGTGAAGCGTAGAATTTTTTTTATTTTCTGCAACGTTCCCCAACAGTTATTGGGTCTGGCCACACGTTGTGTGGGGTGTCTAAGACGACCAGCCCACACGCCTACGTGTGGGCAAAACAACTAACGCCCACACGCCTCTTTTTTTTTCTTGTGGTCCCTCTCACACGCCTACGTGTGGGCAAAATGGATAACTGCCACACGACCTCTCTCAGCCACCTACCTCACGATCCCGCACGCCCCGCGTGACAGTCAGCACGTGTCCCCACAGTTGCTATGGTCCGGACACTCTTCAATGTCTGTTTAACTACAGTCGCCAAGTAGCTGAACTACAGTTGCCATGTCGGACAACTACAGTTGCCATGGTTCCTCAACTGCAGTTGCCATCTCAGGTCAAGTGCGAGATGCCATTTTGGACAACTGCAGCTGTTGCCATGTATGGTCTGGTTTACTATAGCTGCCATGATTTGAAAAAACTTTAGAGGTTGCCACCTACTAACACTAAGCAGTTGCCATGTATGGTCTGGTTTACAACAGTTGCCATGATTTTGAAAACCTTATGAGTTGCCACCTAGTAACACTAGGCAGTTGTCGTGTAGCGCTACAAAAAGACACGACAAAACAATATGTTCGGGTAAAGAGAGAGTTGCCATTTGCTTACAAGCACACTAGGGCAGTTGCTGTGTACCCTGCAAAACACATGGCAACTGACATGTTCAGGTAAAAATAAAAGAGAGTTGCCATCTGCTTACAACACTAGTAGAAAATAGGGCGTACGTTCGGGCCAGGTAAGCCCATTAGTCCCGGTTCGGTCACGAACCGGTACCCGTGGGCCCATTGGTCCCGGTTCGTGAGGCCAAGGGCCTGCCGGACCTCGTGGGGGCATTGGTCCCGGTTCGTGAGGCCAAGGGCCTGCTGGGCCTCGTGGGGGCATTGGTCCTGGTTCGTGAGGCCAAGGGCCTGCCAGGCCTCATGGGGGCATTGGTCCCGGTTCATCTGGGCCCTTTGGTCCCAGTTGGTGGGACGAACCGGGACCAATGGTCCTCGCTCCTGGCCCACCACCATTGGACCCGGTTCGTGGCATGAACCGGTACGAAAGGGTGACCTTTAGTCCTGGTTCATTCCACGAACCAGGACCAATGTGTTGCCTATATATACCCCTCGCCCGCGAGCAAAGCACTCCCACTGCTCTGTTTTTCCTGGCCAGCGAGGGGAGAGCATTGTGGTGCTCTAGCTCACCTCCTATGCACACGAGGTGTTCGATGGAATGCCCGAGCCACACTACTTAAGCTTTCTCCTCTCCTTGCTCGACCTCCAAAATCCATTTTCCTCAATATTTGTCTAGGTTTAGCGGTCCGTCACGTCCCGTCCCCGTCTTCACCACCGTCGATCGCCCGCGCCGATCTCGTCGCCGGCACCATCGTGGTGAGCCTCTTGTTTTTATCTTCTTTCTGAAAGGAAAAAAAATTCTTACTTGTATGTTTATATAGATACTTGTATAATTTTCTTACTTTTATTATTGCTTCTTATTATTTAGTGCGATGGTTTTGGTATCCGCCCCCGTCGTCCCTCGTCATGTCTATGATTCGGATGTGGTATATATTATCTTTATAACTATTTGGTTCATTTATTGTTTATGACAATGATGCCGACCAACGTGACATAGATTTTATTTATCTAGGAGGTATGTGAAGCAGAAATTCCAACCAACCCTATTGTCGAGAGGTTAAATTTAGTTGAAGAAGAAAACAGTTTCTTGAAGTAAAAACTAAAAAAAATTGAGGAGGAGAAGATGGTATTGGAGTTGCATGTTGCGGATGTCGTCGATGAACACACGATCAAGATGGATGCAAGCGCTTGAAGATTAGAAAGATTAGAAAATATGCCATTCATACCAAGGCTTGGTATCATTATGCCGTTGGATCAATTGTTACCTTGGTGGCGATTATGATCGCATTTGTTTTGGCATTGAAATGTTTTACATAGTTTCAATGTATGGTTTAATTAATTAGATGCTCTGGAGAGCTATATGTTGTTAGATGAGAACTTTGTATGTACTTTGGTTTTAATGATTCGATGAACTTCTATTAATTTGGTCACTTAATTATCTATTCATGATGTTCTGTAACGGTTTTTGACACACTTAATTATACATAATGCACGCAGATGAACCGGCAATGGATGTATGGTGACAAACACACCTCAGAGTACATTAAGGGCGTGCATGATTTTCTCGAAGTGGTTGAGGCAAACAAGCAGAATGGTTTTATGTGTTGTCCATGCCCTATATTGTTGGGGAACATAGCAGAAATTCAAAATTTTCCTACGTGTCACCAAGATCTATCTATGGAGAAACCAGCAACGAGGGGAAGGATAGTGCATCTACATACCCTTGTAGATCTCTAAGCGGAAGCGTTCAAGAGAACGGGGTTGATGGAGTCGTACTCGTCGTGATCCAAATCACCGATGATCCTAGCACCGAACGGATGGCACCTCCGCGTTCAACACACGTACAGCCCGGGGACGTCTCCTCCTTCTTGATCCAGCAAGGGGAGAGGAGAAGTTGAGGAAAAACTCCGACAGCACGACGGCGTGGTGGTGATGGAGCTCGTGGTTCTCCGGCAGAGCTTCGCTAAGCACTACGGAGGAGGAGGAAGTGTTGAGGAGGAGGGCTGCGCCAGGGGAAGGGTGCGGCTGCCCTCTCTCTCCCTCACTATATATAGGGGTAAGGGGGGTGGAGGAGGCGCCCTAGGGTTCCCTAGGGGAGGGGCGGCGGCCACAGGGGAAACCCTAGATGGGTTTGGGCGCCCCCACCCCCTAGGAAACTTGCCCCCCAAGCCGGGAAGGGGGGCTGCCCTAGGGGAGGCGCCCCCACCTCTCCTGGTTACGTGAGAGGGGCTGGGAGGGGCGCACCACCCCTTAGTGGGCTGGTTTGCCCCTTCCCCTTTGGCCCATGAGGCCCCCCAACACTTGCCGGGCCTCCCGAAACACCTTTCGGTCATGCTGGCCATAGCCTGGTACCCCCGGAACACTTCCGGACTCCAATACCCTTCGTCCAATATATCAATCTTCACCGCCGGACCATTCCGGAACTCCTCGTGACGTCCGGGATCATATCCGGTACTCAACAACCTTCGTAACCACATACTATTTCCCATAACAACTCTAGCGCCACCGAACCTTAAGTGTGTAGACCTTACGGGTTCGGGAACCATCTGAACATGACCAAGACGTTCTCCGGTCAATAACCAACAGCGGATCTGGATACCCATGTTGGCTCCCACATGTTCCACGATGATCTCATCGGATGAACCACGATGTCGAGGATTCAATCAATCCCGTATTCAATTCCCTTTGTCTAGCGGTATTGTACTTGACCGAGATTCGATCGTCGGTATCCCGATACCTTGTTCAATCTCGTTACGGCAAGTCTCTTTACTCGTTCCGTAACACATCATCCGTGATCAACCCCTTGGTCACATTGTGCACATTATGATGATGTCGCACCGAGTGGCCCAGAGATACCTCTCCGTCAACCGGAGTGACAAATCCCAGCCTCGATTCGTGCCAACCCAACAGATACTTTCGGAGATACCTGTAATGAACCTTTATAGCCACCCAGTTACGCCAGGACGTTTGGTACACCCAAAGCATTCCTACGGTATCCGGAGTTGCACAATCTCATGGTCTAAGAAAATGATACTTGACATTAGAAAAGCTTTAGCATACTAACTACGATCTTTGTGCTAGGCTTAGGATTGGGTCTTGTCCATCACATCATTCTCCAAATGATGTGATCCTGTTATCAACGACATCCAATGTCCATGGTCGTGAAACCGTAACCATCTGTTGATCAACGAGCTAGTCAACTAGAGGCTTACTAGGACATGGTGTTGTTTATGTACCCACACATGTATCTGAGTTTCCTATCAATACAATTATAGCATGGGTAATAAACGATTATCATGAACAAGGAAATATAATAATAACTAATTTATTATTGCCTCTAGGGCATATTTCCAACAGTCTCCCACTTGCACTAGAGTCAATAATCTAGTTCACATCGCCATGTGATTAACACTCACAGGTCACATCGCCATGTGACCAACATCCAAAGAGTTTACTAGAATCAATAATCTAGTTCACATCACTATGTGATTAACACTCAATGAGTTCTGGGTTTGATCATGTTATGCTTGTGAGAGAGGTTGTAGTCAATGGGTCTGCAATATTCCGATCCGTATGTACTTCGCAAATCTCTAGGTCATATTGTAAATGTTGCTTCCACGCTCCACTTGGACTATTCCAAATGGTTGCTCCACTATACGTATCCGGTTTGCTACTAAGAGTCATTCGGATAGGTGTTAAAGCTTGCATCGACGTAACCCTTTACGTTGAACTCTTTATCACCTCCATAATCGACGTAACCCCTTGACTGACTCATGGCAAGGCACACTTCCGGTGTGGTACACAGCATAGCATACTATAGAGCCTACGTCTGAAGCATAGGGGACGACCTTCGTCCTTTCTCTCTCTTCTGCCGTGATCGAGCTTTAACTCTTAACTTCATACCTTACAACTCAGGCAAGAACTCCTTCTTTGACTGATCCATCTTGAACACCTTCAAGATTATGTCTAGGTATGTGCTCATTTGAAAGTACCATTAAGCATTTTTGATCTATCCTTATAGATCTTGATGCTCAATGTTCAAGTAGCTTAATCCAGGTTTCTATTGAAAAACACCTTTCAAATAACCCTATATGCTTTCCAGAAATTCTACATCATTTCTGATCAACAATTTGTCAACAACATATACTCATCAGAAATTCTATAGTGCTCCCACTCACTTCTTTGGAAATACAAGTTTCTCATAAACTTTGTATAAACCCAAAATCTTTGATCATCTCATCAAAGCGCACATTCCAACTCCGAGATGCTTACTCCAGTCCTTAGAAGGATCGCTGGAGCTAGCATAGCATCCTTAGGATCGACAAAATCTTTCTGATTGTATCACATACAACCTTTCCTTACGAAGACTGGTAAGGAAACTCGTTTTGACATCCATCTGCCAGATTTCATAAATGTAGCTAATTCTAACATGATTCCGACGGACTTAAGCATCGCTACGGATGAGAATATCTCATCGTAGTCAACTCCTTGAACTTGTGAAAAACTCTTCGCCACAAGTCTAGCTTCATAGACGGTGACATTACCGTCCTTGTCCGTCTTCTTCTTAAAGATCCATTTATCTCAATGGCTTGCCGATCATCGGGCAAGTCCACCAAAGTCCATGCTTTGTTCTGATACATGGATCCTATCTCGGATTTCATGGCTTCTAACCATTTGTCGGAATTTTGGCCCACCATTGCTTCTCCATAGCTCGTAGGTTCATTGTTGTCTAGCAACATGACCTTCAAGACAGGATTGCGTACCACTCTGAAGTAGTACGCCTCCTTGTCACCCTACGAGGTACATTAGTGACTTGATCTGAAACTTCATGATCACTATCATAAGCTTCTACTTCAATTGGTGTATGTGCCACGGGAACAACTTCCTGTGCCCTGCTACACACTAGTTGAAGTGACGGTTCAATAACCTCATCAAGTCTCCACCATCCTCCCACTCAATTCTTTCGAGAGAAACTTTTCCTCGAGAAAGGACCCATTTCTAGAAACAATTACTTTTGCTTACGGATCTGAGATAGGAGGTATACCCAACCATTTTGGGTATCCTATGAAGATGTATTTATCCGTTTTGGGTTCGAGCTTATCACGATGAAACTCTTTCACATAAGCGTCGCAGCCCCAAAATTTTAAGAAACGACAACTTAGGTTTCTCCAAACCATAGTTCAAACGGTGTCATCTCAACGGAATTACGTGGTGCCCTTATTAAAGTGAGTGTGGTTGTCTCTAATGCCTAACCCATGAACGATAGTGGTAAATCGATAAGAGACATCATGGTACGCACCATATCCAATAGGGTGCAACTATGATGTTCGGACACACCATCACACTATGGTGTTCCAGGAGGTATTAATTGTGAAACAATTTCCACAATGTCTTAATAGCGTGCCAAAGCTCGTAACTCAGATACTCATCTCTATGATCATATCATAGACATTTTGTCCTCTTGTCACGATGATCTTTAACTTCACTCTGAAATTACTTGAACCATTCAATAATTCAGACTTGTGTTTCATCAAGTAAATGCACTCAGTATCTACTTAAATCATCCGTGAAGTAAGAACATAACGATATTCACTTTGCATGCCTCGGCACTCATTGGACTGCACACATCAAAATGTGTTCTTCGCAACAAGTTGCTATCTTGTTCCATCTTACTGAAACCGAGGCTTTTCAATCATCTTGCCCATGTGGTATGATTTGCATATCTCAAGTGATTCAAAATCAAGTGAGTCCAAACGATCCATCTGCATGGAGTTTCTTCATGCGTATACACCAATAGACATGGTTCGCATGTCTCAAACTTTTCAAAAACGAGTGAGTCCAAAGATCCATCAACATGGAGCTTCTTCATGCGTTTTACACCAATATGACTTACATGGCAGTGCCACAAGTAAGTGGTACTATCATTACTATCTTATATCTTTTGGCATGAAAATGTGTATCACTACGATCGAGATTCAATAAACCATTCCTATTAGGTGCAATACCATTGAAGGTATTATTCAAATAAACAGAGTAACCATTATTCTCCTTAAATGAATAACCGTATTGCGATAGACATAATCCAATCATGTCTATGCTCAACGCAAACACCAAATGACAATTATTCAGGTTTAATACTAATCTTGATGGTAGAGGGAGCGTGCGATGTTTGATCACATCAAAATTGGAAACACTTCCAACACATATCGTCAGCTCTCCTTTAGCTAGTCTCCGTTTATTCCGTAGCCTTTTATTTTGAGTTACTAACACTTAGCAACCGAACCGGTATCTAATACCCTGGTGCTACTAGGAGTACTAGTAATATACACAATAACTTAATGTATATCCAATATACTTCTATCGACATTGCCAGCCTTCTCATCTACCAAGTATCTAGGGTGGTTCCGCTTCTGTGTCCGTTCCTCTCATTACTGAAGCACTTAGTCTCGGTTTGGGTTCAACCTTGGGTTTCTTCCTTTGGAGAAGCAACTGATTTGCCGTTTCATGAAGTGTCCTTCTTGCCCTTGCCCTTCTTGAAACTAGTGGTTTCACCAACCATCAACAATTGATGCTCCTTCTTGATTTCTACTTTCGCGGTGTCAAACATCGCGAACACTTCAAGGATCATCATATCTATCCTCGATATGTTATAGTTCATCACGAAGCTCTAGTAGCTTGGTGGCAATGTCTTTGGAGAAACATCACTATCTCATCTGGAAGATTAACTCCCACTCAATTCAAGTGATTGTTATACCCGGACATTCTGAGTATAAGCTCAACGATTGAGATCTTCTCCCTTAGTTTGTAGGCTAGAAAACTCGTCGGAGGTCTCATACCTCTTGACGTGGGCACGAGCCTGAAATCCCAATTTCAGCCCTCAGAACATCTCATATGTTCCGCGACGTTTCAAAAACGTCTTTGGTGCCTCAATTCCAAGCCGTTTAACTGAACTATCACGTAGTTATGAAAAGCGTGTATGTCCGATGTTCGCAACATCCACGCACGACGTTTGGGGTTCAACACACCGAAGCGGTGCATTAAGGACATAAGCTTTCTTTCGTCCGCATAATCGCCATCTTGTCAACTTTCAACTATATTTTCTCTAGGAACATATCTAAACAGTGGAACTAAAACGCGAGCTTACGACATGATTTGCAAAGATCTTTTGACTATGTTCAGGATAATTAAGTTCATCTAATGAACTCCCACTCAGATAGACATCCCTCTAGTCATCTAAGTGATTACATGATCCGAGTCAACTAGGCCGTGTCCGATCATCACGTGAGACGGACTAGTCATCATCGGTGAACATCTTCATGTTGATCGTATCTACTATACGACTCATGCTCGACCTTTCGGTCTCTTGTGTTCCGAGGCCATTTCTGTACATGCTAGGCTCGTCAAGTCAACCTAAGTGTTTCGCGTGTGTAAATCTGGCTTACACCCGTTGTATGTGAACGTAAGAATCTATCACACCCGATCATCACGTGGTGCTTCAAAGCGACGAACTTTCGCATAGCGGTGCACGATTAGGGGAACACTTTCTTGAAATTTTAATGAGGATCATCTTATTTACTACCGTCGTTCTAAGCAAATAAGATGTATAATCATGATAAACATCACATGCAATCATAATAGTGACATGATATGGCCAATATCATATTGCTCCTTTGATCTCCATCTTCGGGCTCCATGATCATCATCGTCACCGGCATGACACCATGATCTCCATCATCATGATCTCCATCATCGTGTCTCCATGAAGTTGTCTCACCAACTTATTACTTCTACTACTATGGCTACGGTTAGCAATAAAGTAAAGTAATTACATGGCGTTGTTCAATGACACGCAGGTCATACAATAAATAAAGACAACTCCTATGGCTCCTGCGGTTGTCATACTCATCGACATGCAAGTCGTGATTCCTATTACAAGAACATGATCAATCTCATACATCACATATCATTCATCACATTCTTCTTGGCCATATCACATCACATAGCATACCTTGCAAAAACAAGTTAGACGTCCTCTAATTGTTGTTTGCATGTTTTCTGTGGCTGCTATGGGTTTCTAGCAAAACGTTTCTTACCTCACGCAAAACCACAGCGTGATACGCCAATTGTTATTTACCCTTCATAAGGACCCTTTTCATCGAATCCGTTCCGACTTAAGTGGGAGGCGGCACCGCTAGCCACCTTATGCACCAAGTGCATGTCATTCGGTGGAACTGTCTCACGTAAAGTGTACGTGTAAGGTCGGTCCGGGCGCTTCATCCCACAATACCGTCGAAACAAGATTGGACTAGTAACGGTAAGCATATTGAACGAAATCAACGCCCACAACTACTTTGTGTTCTACTCGTGCAAAGAATCTACATAATAGACCTAGCTCATGATGCCATTGTTGGGAACGAGCAGAAATTCAAAATTTTCCCACGTGTCACCAAGATCTATCTATGGAGAAACCAGCAACGAGGGGAAGGAGAGTGCATCTACATACCCTTGTAGATCGCTAAGCGGAAGCGTTCAAGAGAACGGGGTTGATGGAGTCGTACTCGTCGTGATCCAAATCACCGATGATCCTAGCGCCGAATGGACGGCACCTCCGCGTTCAACACACGTACAGCCGGGGCGTCTCCTCCTTCTTGATCCAGCAAGGGGAGAGGAGAAGTTGAGGGAAAACTCCGACAGCACGACGGCGTGGTGGTGATGGAGCTCGTGGTTCTCCGCAGAGCTTCGCTAAGCACCACGGAGGAGGAGGAAGTGTTGGAGGAGGGAGGGCTGCGCCAGGGAAGGTGCGGCTGCCCTCTCTCTCCTCACTATATATAGGGGTAAGGGGGTGGAGGAGGCGCCTAGGGTTCCCTAGGGGGCGGCGGCCACAGGGAAACCCTAGATGGGTTTGGGCGCCCCACCCCTAGGAAACTTGCCCCCAAGCCGGGAAGGGGGCTGCCCTAGGGGGCGCCCCACCTCTCCTGGTTACGTGAGAGGGCTGGGAGGGCGCACCACCCCTTAGTGGGCTGGTTTGCCCTTCCCTTTGGCCCATGAGGCCCCCAACACTTGCCGGGCTCCGAAACACCTTTCGGTCATCTTGCCATAACACTGGTACCCGGAACACTTCGGACTCCAATACCCTTCGTCCAATATATCGATCTTCACCACCGGACCATTCCGAACTCCTCGTGACGTCCGGGATCACATCCGGACTCGAACAACCTTCGTAACCACATACTATTTCCCATAACAACTCTAGCGTCACCGAACCTTAAGTGTGTAGACCCTACGGGTTCGGGAACCATCTGAACATGACCAAGGCGTTCTCCGGTCAATAACCAACAGCGGATCTGGATACCCATGTTGGCTCCTACATGTTCCACGATGATCTCATCGGATGAACCACGATGTCGAGGATTCAATCAATCCCGTATTCAATTCCCTTTGTCTAGCGGTATTGTACCTGACCGAGATTCGATCGTCGGTATCCCGATACCTTGTTCAATCTCGTTACCGGCAAGTCTCTTTACTTGTTCCGTAACACATCATCCCGTGATCAACCCCTTGGTCACATTGTGCACATTATGATGATGTCCTACCGAGTGGGCCCAGAGATACCTCTCCGTCAACCGGAGTGACAAATCCAGATCTCGATTCGTGCCAACCCAACAGATACTTTCGGAGATACCTGTAATGAACCTTTATAGCCACCCGATTCGTTGTGACGTTTGGTACACCCAAAGCATTCCTACGGTATCCGGAGTTGCACAATCTCATGGTCTAAGAAAATGATACTTGACATTAGAAAAGCTTTAGCATACTGAACTACGATCTTTGTGCTAGGCTTAGGATTGGGTCTTGTCCATCACATCATTCTCCAAATGATGTGATCCCGTTATCAACGACATCCAATGTCCATGGTCAGGAAACCGTAACCATCTGTTGATCAACGAGCTAGTCAACTAGAGGCTTACTAGGGACATGGTGTTGTTTATGTACCCACACATGTATCTGAGTTTCCTATCAATACAATTATAGCATGGGTAATAAACGATTATCATGAACAAGGAAATATAATAATAACTAATTTATTATTGCCTCTAGGGCATATTTCCAACAGTCTCCCACTTGCACTAGAGTCAATAATCTAGTTCACATCGCCATGTGATTAACACTCACAGGTCACATCGCCATGTGACCAACATCCAAAGAGTTTACTAGAATCAATAATCTAGTTCACATCACTATGTGATTAACACTCAATGAGTTCGGGTTTGATCATGTTATGCTTGTGAGAGAGGTTGTAGTCAATGGGTCGCAATATTCCGATCCGTATGTACTTCATAAATCTCTAGGTCATATTGTAAATGTTGATTCCACGCTCCACTTGGACTATTCCAAATGGTTGCTCCACTATACGTATCCGGTTTGCTACTAAGAGTCGTTCGGATAGGTGTTAAAGCTTGCATCGACGTAACCCTTTACGTTGAACTCTTTATCACCTCCATAATCGAGAAACATGTCCTTATTTGCTGCAAGGACAATTTTGATCGCTGTCCAATGATCCATTCTGGATCATTCTTGTACCCCTTGAGTGACTCATGGCAAGGCACACTTCGGTGCGGTACACAGCATAGCATACTATAGAGCCTACTTCGAAGCATAGGGGCGACCTTCGTCCTTTCTCTCTCTTCTGCCGTGATCGAGCTTTAACTCTTAACTTCATACCTTACAACTCAGGCAAGAACTCCTTCTTTGGTGATCCATCTTGAACACCTTCAAGATTATGTCAAGGTATGTGCTCATTTGAAAGTACCATTAAGCATTTTGATCTATCCTTATAGATCTTGATGCTCAATGTTCAAGTAGCTTAATCCAGGTTTCTATTGAAAACACCTTTCAAATAACCCTATATGCTTTCAGAAATTCTACATCATTTCGATCAACAATATGTCAACAACATATACTCATCGAAATTCATAGTGCTCCCACTCACTTCTTTGGAAATACAAGTTTCTCATAAACTTTGTATAAACCCAAAATCTTTGATCATCTCATCAAAGCGCACATTCCAACTCCGAGATGCTTACTCCATTCCTTAGAAGGATCATTTGGAGCCAGCATAGCATCCTTAGGATCGACAAAAACTTTCGATTGTATCACATACAACCTTTCCTTACGAAGACCGGTAAGGAAACTCGTTTTGACATCCATCTGCCAGATTTCATAAATGTAGCTAATGCTAACATGATTCCGAGCGGACTTAAGCATCGCTACGGATGAGAATATCTCATCGTAGTCAACTCCTTGAACTTGTGAAAACTCTTCGCCACAAGTCTAGCTTCATAGAGCGGTGACATTACCGTCCTTGTCCGTCTTCTTCTTAAAGATCCATTTATCTCAATGGCTTGCCGATCATCGGGCAAGTCCACCAAAGTCCATGCTTTGTTCTGATACATGGATCCTATCTCGGATTTCATGGCTTCTAACCATTTGTCGGAATTTTGGCCCACCATTGCTTCTCCATAGCTCGTAGGTTCATTGTTGTCTAGCAAGATGACCTTCAAGACAGGATTGCGTACCACTCTGAAGTAGTACGCCTCCTTGTCACCCTACGAGGTACATTAGTGACTTGATCTGAAACTTCATGATCACTATCATAAGCTTCTACTTCAATTGGTGTATGTGCCACGGGAACAACTTCCTGTGCCCTGCTACACACTAGTTGAAGTGACGGTTCAATAACCTCATCAAGTCTCCACCATCCTCCCACTCAATTCTTTCGAGAGAAACTTTTCCTCGAGAAAGGACCCATTTCTAGAAACAATTACTTTTGCTTCGGATCTGAGATAGGAGGTATACCCAACCATTTTGGGTATCCTATGAAGATGTATTTATCCGCTTTGGGTTCGAGCTTATCACGATGAAACTTTTTCACATAAGCGTTGCAGCCCCAAACTTTTAAGAAACGACAACTTAGGTTTCTCCAAACCATAGTTCAAGCGGTGTCATCTCAGCGGAATTACGTGGTGCCCTTATTAAAGTGAGTGTGGTTGTCTCTAATGCCTAACCCATGAACGATAGTGGTAATTCGATAAGAGACATCATGGTACGCACCATATCCAATAGGGTGCAACTATGATGTTCGGACACACCATCACACTATGGTGTTCCAGGCGGTATTAATTGTGAAACAATTTCCACAATGTCTTAATAGCGTGTCAAAGCTCGTAACTCAGATACTCATCTCTATGATCATATCATAGACATTTTGTCCTCTTGTCACGATGATCTTTAACTTCACTCTGAAATTACTTGAACCATTCAATAATTCAGACTTGTGTTTCATCAAGTAAATGCACTCAGTATCTACTTAAATCATCCGTGAAGTAAGAACATAGCGATATTCACTGCATGCCTCAGCGCTCATTCGACTGCACACATCAAAATGTGTTACTGCAACAAGTTGCTATCTTGTTCCATCTTACTGAAACCGAGGCTTTTCAGTCATCTTGCCCATGTGGTATGATTTGCATATCTCAAGTGATTCAAAATCAAGTGAGTCCAAATGATCCATCTGCATGGAGTTTCTTCATGCGTATACACCAATAGACATGGTTTGCATGTCTCAAACTTTTCAAAAACGAGTGAGTCCAAAGATCCATCAACATGGAGCTTCTTCATGCGTTTTACACCAATATGACTTACATGGCAGTGCCACAAGTAAGTGGTACTATCATTACTATCTTATATCTTTTGGCATGAAAATGTGTATCACTACGATCGAGATTCAATAAACCATTCCTATTAGGTGCAATACCATTGAAGGTATTATTCAAATAAACAGAGTAACCATTATTCTCCTTAAATGAATAACAGTATTGCGATAGACATAATCCAATCATGTCTATGCTCAGCATAAACACCAAATGACAATTATTCAGGTTTAATACTAATCTTGATGGTAGAGGGAGCGTGCGATGTTTGATCACATCAAAATTGGAAACACTTCCAACACATATCGTCAGCTCTCCTTTAGCTAGTCTCCGTTTATTCCGTAGCCTTTTATTTTGAGTTACTAACACTTAGCAACCGAACCGGTATCTAATACCCTGGTGCTACTAGGAGTACTAGTAATATACACAATAACTTAATGTATATCCAATATACTTCTATCGACATTGCCAGCCTTCTCATCTACCAAGTATCTAGGGTGGTTCCGCTTCTGTGTCCGTTCCTCTCATTACGAAGCACTTAGTCTCGGTTTGGGTTCAACCTTGGGTTTCTTCACTTGGAGAAGCAACTGATTTGCCGTTTCATGAAGTGTCCTTCTTGCCCTTGCCCTTCTTGAAACTAGTGGTTTCACCAACCATCAACAATTGATGCTCCTTCTTGATTTCTACTTTCGCGGTGTCAAACATCGCGAACACTTCAAGGATCATCATATCTATCCCTGATATGTTATAGTTCATCACGAAGCTCTAGTAGCTTGGTGGCAATGTCTTTGGAGAAACATCACTATCTCATCCGGAAGATTAACTCCCACGATTCAAGTGATTTTTATACCGGACATTCTGAGTATAAGCTCAACGATTGAGATCTTCTCCCTTAGTTTGTAGGCTAGAAAACTCGTCGGAGGTCTCATACCTCTTGACGTGGGCACGAGCCTGAAATCCCAATTTCAGCCCTCAGAACATCTCATATGTTCCGCGACGTTTCAAAAACGTCTTTGGTGCCTCAATTCCAAGCCGTTTAACTGAACTATCACGTAGTTATGAAAACGTGTATGTCCGATGTTCGCAACATCCACAGGGCGGCGTTTGGGGTTCAACACCTTTGGCGGTGCATTAAGGACATAAGCTTTCTTCTGTCCGCATAATCGCTACTGTCAACTTTCAACTATATTTTCTCTAGGAACATATCTAAACAGTGGAACTAAAACGCGAGCTTACGACATGATTTGCAAAGATCTTTTGACTATGTTCAGGATAATTAAGTTCATCTAATGAACTCCCACTCAGATAGACATCCCTCTAGTCATCTAAGTGATTACATGATCCGAGTCAACTAGGCCGTGTCCGATCATCACGTGAGACGGACTAGTCATCATCGGTGAACATCTTCATGTTGATCGTATCTACTATACGACTCATGCTCGACCTTTCGGTCTCTTGTGTTCCGAGGCCATTTCTGTACATGCTAGGCTCGTCAAGTCAACCTAAGTGTTTCGCGTGTGTAAATCTGGCTTACACCCGTTGTATGTGAACGTAAGAATCTATCACACCCGATCATCACGTGGTGCTTCGAAACGACGAACTTTCGCAATGGTGCACAGTTAGGGGGAACACTTTCTTGAAATTTTAATGAGGGATCATCTTATTTACTACCGTCGTTCTAAGCAAATAAGATGTATAATCATGATAAACATCACATGCAATCATACAGTGACATGATATGGCCAATATCATATTGCTCCTTTTGATCTCCATCTTCGGGGCTCCATGATCATCATCGTCACCGGCATGACACCATGATCTCCATCATCATGATCTCCATCATCGTGTCTCCATGAAGTTGTCTCGCCAACTTATTACTTCTACTACTATGGCTACCGGTTAGCAATAAAGTAAAGTAATTACATGGCGTTGTTCAATGACACGCAGGTCATACAATAAATAAAGACAACTCCTATGGCTCCTGCCGGTTGTTATACTCATCGACATGCAAGTCGTGATTCCTATTACAAGAACATGATCAATCTCATACATCACATATCATTCATCACATTCTTCTTGGCCATATCACATCACATAGCATACCTTGCAAAAACAAGTTAGACGTCCTCTAATTGTTGTTTGCATGTTTTACGTGGCTGCTATGGGTTTCTAGCAAGAACGTTTCTTACCTCATAAAACCACAACGTGATATGCCAATTGTTATTTACCCTTCATAAGGACCCTTTTCATCGAATCCGTTCCGACTTAAGTGGGAGGCGGCACCGCTAGCCACCTTATGCACCAAGTGCATGTCGATCGGTGGAACACTGTCTCACGTAAGTGTACGTGTAAGGTCGGTCCGGGCCGCTTCATCCCACAATACCGTCGAAACAAGATTGGACTAGTAACGGTAAGCATATTGAACAAAATCAACGCCCACAACTACTTTGTGTTCTACTCGTGCAAAGAATCTACGCAATAGACCTAGCTCATGATGCCTTTGTTGGGGAGCGAGCAGAAATTCAAAATTTTCCTCGTGTCACCAAGATCTATCTATGGAGAAACCAGCAACGAGGGGAAGGAGAGTGCATCTACATACCCTTGTAGATCGCTAAGCGGAAGCGTTCAAGAGAACGGGGTTGATGGAGTCGTACTCGTCGTGATCCAAATCACCGATGATCCTAGCGCCGAATGGACGGCACCTCGCGTTCAACACACGTACAGCCGGGGCGTCTCCTCCTTCTTGATCCAGCAAGGGAGAGGAGAAGTTGAGGAAAAACTCCGACAGCACGACGGCGTGGTGGTGATGGAGCTCGTGGTTCTCCGTGAGCTTCGCTAAGCACTACGGAGGAGGAGGAAGTGTTGGAGGAGGGAGGGCTGCGCCAGAGGAAGGTGCGGCTGCCTCTCTCTCCCTCACTATATATAGGGGTAGGGGGTGGAGGAGGCGCCTAGGGTTCCCTAGGGAGGGCGGCCACGGGGGAAACCCTAGATGGGTTTGGGCGCCCCACCCCTAGGAAACTTGCCCCCAAGCCGGGAAGGGGGCTGCCCTAGGGAGGCGCCCCACCTCTCCTGGTTACGTGAGAGGGGCTGGGAGGGCGCACCACCCCTTAGTGGGCTGGTTTGCCCTTCCCTTTGGCCCATGAGGGCCCCCAACACTTGGGGCTCCCGAAACACCTTTCGGTCATCTTGGCCATAGCACGGTACCCGGAACACTTCGGACTCCATTACCCTTCGTCCAATATATCGATCTTCACCGCCGGACCATTCCGGAACTCCTCGTGACGTCCGGGATCACATCCGGGACTCCGAACAACCTTCGGTAACCACATACTATTTCCCATAACAACTCTAGTGTCACCGAACCTTAAGTGTGTAGACCCTACGGGTTCGGGAACCATGCAGACATGACCAAGACGTTCTCGGTCAATAACCAACAGCGGATCTGGATACCCATGTTGGCTCCCACATGTTCCACGATGATCTCATCGGATGAACCACGATGTCGAGGATTCAATCAATCCCGTATTCAATTCCCTTTGTCTAGCGGTATTGTACTTGACCGAGATTCGATCGTCGGTATCCCGATACCTTGTTCAATCTCGTTACCGGCAAGTCTCTTTACTCGTTCCGTAACACATCATCCCGTGATCAACCCCTTGGTCACATTGTGCACATTATGATGATGTCCTACCGAGTGGGCCCAGAGATACCTCTCCGTCAACGGAGTGACAAATCCCATCTCGATTCGTGCCAACCAGCAGATACTTTCGGAGATACCTATAATGAACCTTTATAGCCACCCGATTCGTTGTGACGTTTGGTACACCCAAAGCATTCCTACGGTATCCGGAGTTGCACAATCTCATGGTCTAAGGAAATGATACTTGACATTAGAAAAGCTTTAGCATCTGAACTACGATCTTTGTGCTAGGCTTAGGATTGGGTCTTGTCCATCACATCATTCTCCAAATGATGTGATCCGTTATCAACGACATCCAATGTCCATGGTCAGGAAACCGTAACCATCTATTGATCAACGAGCTAGTCAACTAGAGGCTTACTAGGGACATGGTGTTGTTTATGTACCCACACATGTATCTGAGTTTCCTATCAATACAATTATAGCATGGGTAATAAGCGATTATCATGAACAAGGAAATATAATAATAACTAATTTATTATTGCCTCTAGGGCATATTTCCAACAGTCTCCCACTTGCACTAGAGTCAATAATCTAGTTCACATCGCCATGTGATTAACACTCACAGGTCACATCGCCATGTGACCAACATCCAAAGAGTTTACTAGAATCAATAATCTAGTTCACATCACTATGTGATTAACACTCAATGAGTTCTGGGTTTGATCATGTTATGCTTGTGAGAGAGGTTGTAGTCAATGGGTCTGCAATATTCCGATCCATATGTACTTCGCAAATCTCTAGGTCATATTGTAAATGTTGCTTCCACGCTCCACTTGGACTATTCCAAATGGTTGCTCCACTATACGTATCCGGTTTGCTACTAAGAGTCATTCGGATAGGTGTTAAAGCTTGCATCGACGTAACCCTTTACGTTGAACTCTTTATCACCTCCATAATCGAGAAACATGTCCTTATTTGCTGCAAGGACAATTTTGACCGCTGTCCAATGATCCATTCCTGGATCATTCTTGTACCCCTTGACTGACTCATGGCAAGGCACACTTCCGGTGCAGTACACAGCATAGCATACTATAGAGCCTACGTCTGAAGCATAGGGGACGACCTTCGTCCTTTCTCTCTCTTCTGCCGTGATCGAGCTTTAACTCTTAACTTCATACCTTACAACTCAGGCAAGAACTCCTTCTTTGACTGATCCATCTTGAACACCTTCAAGATTATGTCTAGGTATGTGCTCATTTGAAAGTACCATTAAGCATTTTTGATCTATCCTTATAGATCTTGATGCTCAATGTTCAAGTAGCTTAATCCAGGTTTCTATTGAAAAACACCTTTCAAATAACCCTATATGCTTTCTAGAAATTCTACATCATTTCTGATCAACAATATGTCAACAACATATACTCATCAGAAATTCTATACTGCTCCCACTCACTTCTTTGGAAATACAAGTTTCTCATAAACTTTGTATAAACCCAAAATCTTTGATCATCTCATCAAAGCGCACATTCCAACTCCGAGATGCTTACTCCATTCCTTAGAAGGATCGCTGGAGCCAGCATAGCATCCTTAGGATCGACAAAACTTTCGATTGTATCACATACAACCTTTCCTTACGAAGACTGGTAAGGAAACTCGTTTTGACATCCATCGCAGATTTCATAAATGTAGCTAATGCTAACATGATTCCGACGGACTTAAGCATCGCTACGGATGAGAATATCTCATCGTAGTCAACTCCTTGAACTTGTGAAAACTCTTCGCCACAAGTCTAGCTTCATAAGCGGTGACATTACCGTCCTTGTCCGTCTTCTTCTTAAAGATCCATTTATCTCAATGGCTTGCCGATCATCGGGCAAGTCCACCAAAGTCCATGCTTTGTTCTGATACATGGATCCTATCTCGGATTTCATGGCTTCTAACCATTTGTCGGAATTTTGGCCCACCATTGCTTCTCCATAGCTCGTAGGTTCATTGTTGTCTAGCAACATGACCTTCAAGACAGGATTGCGTACCACTCTGAAGTAATACGCCTCCTTGTCACCCCACGAGGTACATTAGTGACTTGATCTGAAACTTCATGATCACTATCATAAGCTTCTACTTCAATTGGTGTATGTGCCACGGGAACAACTTCCTGTGCCCTGCTACACACTAGTTGAAGTGACGGTTCAATAACCTCATCAAGTCTCCACCATCCTCCCACTCAATTCTTTCAAGAGAAACTTTTCCTTGAGAAAGGACCCATTTCTAGAAACAATTACTTTTGCTTCCGGATCTGAGATAGGAGGTATACCCAACCATTTTGGGTATCCTATGAAGATGTATTTATCCGTTTTGGGTTAGAGCTTATCACGATGAAACTCTTTCACATAAGCGCCGCAGCCCCAAACTTTTAAGAAAGCGACAACTTAGGTTTCTCCAAACCATAGTTCAAGCGGTGTCATCTCAGCGGAATTACGTGGTGCCCTTATTAAAGTGAGTGTGGTTGTCTCTAATGCCTAACCCATGAGCGATAGTGGTAATTCGATAAGAGACATCATGGTACGCACCATATCCAATAGGGTGCAACTATGATGTTCGGACACACCATCACACTATGGTGTTCCAGCGGTATTAATTGTGAAACAATTTCCACAATGTCTTAATAGCGTGCCAAAGCTCGTAACTCAGATACTCATCTCTATGATCATATCATAGACATTTTGTCCTCTTGTCACGATGATCTTTAACTTCACTCTGAAATTACTTGAACCATTCAATAATTCAGACTTGTGTTTCATCAAGTAAATGCACTCAGTATCTACTTAAATCATCCGTGAAGTAAGAACATAACGATATTCACTGCATGCCTCAGCGCTCATTGGACTGCACACATCAAAATGTTTTACTGCAACAAGTTGCTATCTTGTTCCATCTTACTGAAACCGAGGCTTTTCGGTCATCTTGCCCATGTGGTATGATTTGCATATCTCAAGTGATTCAAAATCAAGTGAGTCCAAACGATCCATCTGCTTGGAGTTTCTTCATGCGTATACACCAATAGACATGGTTAGCATGTCTCAAACTTTTCAAAAGCGAGTGAGTCCAAAGATCCATCAACATGGAGCTTCTTCATGCTTTTACACCAATATGACTTACATGGCGATTGCCACAAGTAAGTGGTACTATCATTACTATCTTATATCTTTTGGCATGAAAATGTGTATCACTACGATCGAGATTCAATAAACCATTCCTATTAGGTGCAATACCATTGAAGGTATTATTCAAATAAACAGAGTAACCATTATTATCCTTAAATGAATAACCGTGTTGCGATAGACATAATCCAATCATGTCTATGCTCAGCATAAACACCAAATGACAATTATTCAGGTTTAATACTAATCTTGATGGTAGAGGGAGCGTGCGATGTTTGATCACATCAAAATTGGAAACACTTCCAACACATATCGTCAGCTCTCCTTTAGCTAGTCTCCGTTTATTCCGTAGCCTTTTATTTTGAGTTACTAACACTTAGCAACCGAACCGGTATCTAATACCCTGGTGCTACTAGGAGTACTAGTAATATACACAATAACTTAATGTATATCCAATATACTTCTATCGACATTGCCAGCCTTCTCATCTACCAAGTATCTAGGGTGGTTCCGCTTCTGTGTCCGTTCCTCTCATTACAGAAGCACTTAGTCTTGGGTTTGGGTTCAACCTTGGGTTTCTTCACTGGAGAAGCAACTGATTTGCCGTTTCATGAAGTGTCCCTTCTTGCCCTTGCCCTTCTTGAAACTAGTGGTTTCACCAACCATCAACAATTGATGCTCCTTCTTGATTTCTACTTTCGCGGTGTCAAACATCGCGAACACTTCAAGGATCATCATATCTATCCCTGATATGTTATAGTTCATCACGAAGCTCTAGTAGCTTGGTGGCAATGTCTTTGGAGAAACATCACTATCTCATCTGGAAGATTAACTCCCACTCGATTCAAGTGATTGTTATACCCGGACATTCTGAGTATAAGCTCAACGATTGAGATCTTCTCCCTTAGTTTGTAGGCTAGAAAACTCGTCGGAGGTCTCATACCTCTTGACGTGGGCACGAGCCTGAAATCCCAATTTCAGCCCTCAGAACATCTCATATGTTCCGTGACGTTTCAAAAACGTCTTTGGTGCCTCAATTCCAAGCCGTTTAACTGAACTATCACGTAGTTATGAAAACGTGTATGTCCGATGTTCGCAACATCCACAGACGATGTTTGGGGTTCAGCACACTGAGCGGTGCATTAAGGACATAAGCTTTCTTCTGTCCGCATAATCGCTACTGTCAACTTTCAACTATATTTTCTCTAGGAACATATCTAAACAGTGGAACTAAAACGCGAGCTTACGACATGATTTGCAAAGATCTTTTGACTATGTTCAGGATAATTAAGTTCATCTAATGAACTCCCACTCAGATAGACATCCCTCTAGTCATCTAAGTGATTACATGATCCGAGTCAACTAGGCCGTGTCCGATCATCACGTGAGACGGACTAGTCATCATCGGTGAACATCTTCATGTTGATCGTATCTACTATCGACTCATGCTCGACCTTTCGGTCTCTTGTGTTCGAGGCCATGTCTGCATACATGCTAGGCTCGTCAAGTCAACCTAAGTGTTTGGCGTGTGTAAATCTGGCTTACACCCGTTGTATGTGAACGTAAGAATCTATCACACCCGATCATCACGTGGTGCTTCGAAACGACGAACTTTCGCAACGGTGCACAGTTAGGGGGAACACTTTCTTGAAATTTTAATGAGGGATCATCTTATTTACTACCATCGTTCTAAGCAAATAAGATGTATAATCATGATATGGCCAATATCATATTGCTCCTTTTGATCTCCATCTTCGGGGCTCCATGATCATCATCGTCACCGGCATGACACCATGATCTCCATCATCATGATCTCCATCATCGTGTCTCCATGAAGTTGTCTCGCCAACTTATTACTTCTACTACTATGGCTACCGGTTAGCAATAAAGTAAAGTAATTACATGGCATTGTTCAATGACACGCAGGTCATACAATAAATAAAGACAACTCCTATGGCTCCTGCCGGTTGTCATACTCATCGACATGCAAGTCGTGATTCCTATTACAAGAACATGATCAATCTCATACATCACATATCATTCATCACATTCTTCTTGGCCATATCACATCACATAGCATACCTTGCAAAAACAAGTTAGACATCCTCTAATTGTTGTTTGCATGTTTTACGTGGCTGCTCTGGGTTTCTAGCAAGAACGTTTCTTACCTACGCAAAACCACAACGTGATACGCCAATTGCTATTTACCCTTCATAAGGACCCTTTTCATCGAATCCGTTCCGACTTAAGTGGGAGGCGGCACCCGCTAGCCACCTTATGCACCAAGTGCATGTCATCGGTGGAACCTGTCTCACGTAAGTGTACGTGTAAGGTCGGTCCGGGCGCTTCATCCCACAATACCGTCGAAACAAGATTGGACTAGTAGCGGTAATCATATTGAACGAAATCAACGCCCACAACTACTTTGTGTTCTACTCGTGCAAAGAATCTACGCAATAGACCTAGCTCATGATGCC
>JAHIAM010005173.1:0-28457 GCA_021605205.1 Aegilops longissima
ATCGGCAATTCTTCTTCTATCTTAAGGACTAGCTACGTCCGGATTCGATCCCTCCATGCAGTTCCGCGAGAGGGGCGGATGTCGATCAAGCCCTGAACTTAAAGTCGGTGGCGGGTTGGATTCATTGGATAGCATTCAAAATCCAAACTTCCAGTTGAAACTTCTAGGACCCTAAGTCTTAAATTGGGCGGGGTTCGGATCTAGTTCCACCGCCCACCCAAACATTAGCGATCTATCCCGAATTCGGCAAGAGCCCGCTGAAACAGTACATCATTACTAGGCCAGATTCCTCCTGGTTATGGACAGGATAAAGGAATGCCAAGAGGAGGACGCAATCTCACTTTTCTGCAATAATTGCATGGACAAGGGAATCCTAAACACCATAAGTCGTCGCGAAATTACCGCTTTGCTGACTTGGTGACCATAGTACAAAAGTACTATGCGATGGAAGTGCTTGGAAAACCGAAAGTAAATTTTGGGATAATCCATTTGAATACAACCCTAGTCCGAAATAAAAGGGTGCATCATCACCAAGCACCTGGGTTATACATCAAAAACAAAAACCCCTAAAGACACGAAACCGTCTTGGAGGGTTGGCTAAGCGGACCTGCAAAATTCATAGCACGGAGGCCACTCCAACTCATAGCCTTGAGCATGTTGGATACTCTGACGGTGGCCAAAAGTGGCGAAAAGCTTCTAGCCTCGAGAATCCCAGCCCAGCAACACCCGATGCGGTGTTAACGATCTTGAGACTTTCGCATCAAACAACATGCTGACGAACACTCCATAACCTTGCGAAGTCTACCAAGTAGCAACAATAAATCCATGGGTAACCACGGCTATTACCTTTAATGCGGTGGCGAACCCAAATTCGAACAGCCGAGCACCGGCCGCATTGGTCCTCGGTCCAATAGTGGGCGGCTTTACGCCTTACTAAGGTACTCATGGATGGCGGCAGCGGACTAAACCTCATCTGAGAAACCCTCAAAAATTTAAATAGTGGAACCGCATTGGCGAAACAGCACAACCTTTAGAGGAATAATCCCTAGCTGGGAAGCATGCTGCAGAAAAATCACCTTTGGGCGTAGTGTTGGCTCGCGGACAATTACAGGTCGAGGAGGTCACATTCAAGTGGCCCGTTCAGCAGCGGATATCACGCTTTATTAGGGAAGAGGCATTCACAATTTTCAAGCTATACGCATTATGGGTACATGAAGCTTAAAATGCCGGACCTAACGGAATCATCACTCTCGCTAGTGATCCGAACATAGCACTCAGCGCCGAAAACAAGACAGCGCACTAGCCCTCGAGGCACTATCCGAAGCCCTAGCGGTCGAGGAACTCACGAGATCGCGCTCCACGGTGAACAGGGGCGATGTGATACTTGATAAAAGATCCAAGTCCACCTCTTTTAAACTAGCGGATGAAATAGTCAAATTCCAAGTCCACCCAGCGGACCACTGCAAAGGCGGCCTCCATTGGGGCACAATTAAACCACGATGTAGGCGCCACACTACGAGAATTTCTCTGAGAAAAGCTGGGACATTTTGCTGGCACCCTTGGACATGCGGGAATCCCATCGGCTGGCTTAGCACAGCCTAAATATCCTAAAAGTTCAAGCCAGTCAAACAGGCTCTTGATTGCTTTTAGAACCCAGAGAGAGGCCATGGGAGAGAGCTAGCCAAACTTACAGGCGGATTCATCGAGAGATATAAAACATCCGGACTGGCTAGCAAATCTGGTGATGGTACCAAGAAGGATAAATCCTGGCGCCTATGTGTTGATTTCAAAGACCTTAATAAGGCTTGCCCAAAGGATCCCTTCCCCTCCCTCGCATTGATCAAATTATCGGCCTTCTGACGGGACCACGGATCATTGTGCTTCCTCGTAGCGTACTCGGCTACCACCAAATCAAGATGGCGGAGCAGACCAAGCTGCAACAGCATTCATCACTCCATCGGCCCATTTCTTCAACAGAATGCCCTTGAGCTCAAAAGCGCCAGCGCAACATATCGGCGCATGATTCAGACATGTCGGCAAACCAGATCGGCAAAACGGTGGAAGCATATGTAGATGGCGTGGTCATCAAATCCAAGCATGTCGAAACTCTAGTAGGCGACTTGAGGCTCACATTTGACAATCTCGAAAATATGACATTAAGCTCAATCCGGAAAAATCGTCTTGGCGTTCAGCGGAAAGCTCTTAGGCTTCATTGTGTCAGGTAGAGGGTGAAGCAAACCCAGCCAAGATCCGAGCTCTGTCACAATTGGATATTCAAAAGACCTCAAACAAATACAAAAATTGACTGGATGCGTGGCAGCTCTAAGCGCTTTATTTCCGTTTGGGAGAAAAGGCGTTACCCTTACCGCCTCCTCGGCGCACGAACACTTGAGTGTCACGGAAGCCGCCGCAACCGGACTCGAAGAAATAAAAGCCATATTGGCAACAAATCCGGTCTGGCAGCGCCCAACATGGGCGAACCAATGCTAATATATATCGCTGCAACACATCAAGTTGGTCAGCTTGGTGCTCGTCGTCGAGCGAAAGCGAATGGACACAGGTTCCCTCTTCAAAACCGGTTTACTATTTGTCCATTGTCCTAACTCCATGCAAGTCCGGTACCCACATTATCAAAAGATAGCATATCACGGTGTTCATGGCATCCGGAAGCTGCGACACTACTTTCAAGAGTGTTCGATAGCGGTAGCCTCGAAGTACCTCTTAATGACATTATAAACAACACATGACCGACGGGCGGATTGCTAAATGGGAAATAGAGCTCCTTCCATTCGACATAACCTATAAACCACGACGAGCTATTAAGTCGCAGGTTTTGCCGACTTCGTGGCGAATGGACGGAGCGAACTCCCTAAAATGCGGCGCATACTCAATTGGATCATGCACTTTGGCGTCCAAAATGTTGGCGGCACGGGGCTGGCGGCGTCTGGCGTCCCCAGCGGAGACACGGTCAATCGTCCGCCGAGATAATGTGCACGGACTCCAACAAGCGCGGCGAATCTGAGGCCCATACGCACGGCCTCCGGATGGCGATCTCCATGGGCATTCGCGCCTAGAGGTGCGGGGATTGAACCTCGCGATATCTCAAATAAGCGGAGACTTTGATGCAAAGATCCGAAAATGGCAGCGTCCGCAATGCGGTCCTAAAAATGTCAGCCACGGTTGAAGGGCTCGAATTTCATCATATAGCCGAGATAACAACAGGTAGCGGGCGTATTAGCGCATCGGCGCAAAAAGCGATGCGTTCCGTAACATCTTCTGGAGCGGCTGTTCAAGCCATCCGTACTATGGGAAGGAGTCGGAAATAACAATCCGGACCCAACGCTGCTACGACACCAAACCTCTAACACAATCGAGGCTCGCCAGCGAGATAACACCATCCGCCCACGAAATAATGGCGGTTATCGCCCGTGGGCGGAACCATTCCTAGCCTACCTAACTAGGCAGGAACTCCCGAAGACCAAAATGAGGCTACGCTGCATAGTCACAGGCGATCCAAAGCCTATAAAGTCCATGAGGAGAGCTCTATAAGAAAAGCACAACGGAGTCCTTCAAAGGTGTATCTCCGAAGAGGAAGGCGAAACCTCTGGCTGAAATTCATGCGGACTGGGTGGGCACCACGCGCAGCCGGGCCCTTGTAAGCAAGGCCTTCCGTACAGGATTTTATTGGCGGCCGGCCGGGCGAGATCACTGCGGGATTTAGTCAACGATCGTCGGTTGCCAGCTTTTGCTAACCAAAGCCACATGCCACCCACCGCCCTCAAACTATACCCATCACACGGCTGTTCACGGTCTGGGGGCTTGACATGGTTGGACCCCTTAAGGGAGGAACCCACAAGCAAAAATACCTATTGGTCATGGTGGATAAATTCACCAAATGGATGAGGCCAAGCCTGTTAAAGCGGCGAATCCGGACTGGTGATAGACTTCATATCGGGGTAGTGCACGTTCGGCGTCCCCACGGTATCATCGCGATAGCGGCACCAACTTCACGGCCGATGAGGTCAAATTATGGTGCAAAAACATGGGCATCAAGCTCGATTACGCCTCGGACTATCACCCTCAAACCAGCGGTCAGAAGTCGAAGCGAGCAAGCGGTCTAATCATGGCGGCATTAAACCCAGTCTAGTGCGGTCCCTCAAGGAATCTAACACGCCTGGGGTGAGGCTTCGACTCCGTACTCTGGGGCTGCGCAGACCACGCTGAATCGTACTACGGATTCACACCATTTTTTATGGTATGCGTCGTGAAGGCAGTCTTGCCCTGCGACATAATGCATGACTCACCTCGGCGTGCGCATGTATGAAGAAAGAAGCCGAGCTCTGATCGGCGGGACAGTTTGGGCGCATTGGAGGAGGGCGCGGCGTGGAAAAGCTCGTTCCGCATTTTACCAACAGCAGGCTCGAAGATATCAAAGCGGAAATGCGGGCCAAAGCTTACAGCGTTGGCGAACTAGTTCTCGCTGCGGACAAGAAAAAGGACAAACTCAAGCCCAAATGGGAAGGTCCCTTCATCATCGACCAGGTCGACGGCGGAGCATACCGTCTGCAAGCGCGCCGGATAACCGACTCGAGCTGAACCCATGGAGCGCAGCCCGTCTATGAAGATTCTCGCCTAGCGCGGACTCAGTTACGTCTCCTTCCTCCGTCCACATTTTCTATTTTTGCTGTCTTTTATTTCTCTCCTTCCTCCTCCTTCTTTTGAAGCCTTTAGAGGCTCGTTTGCGTTTTGTTCGCACATACTTGCCAGCGCTGTCGCTCATTATACTGGGGGCTTCTTTAACAAAGCTTATTTATCTGGCTTCATGCCCAACACATGTGTTAAACTTCCGCATGTACCTTTTACTCACCATTATATGCATCGATATGACTTAAGTTTTGGCCAAGCTGGGTTGCTGGCTCACATGCTTACCCCTCGTTCCCGATTGTTCGGCTAGGTGGTAAAGGAGCACCTCTGCGATTATTCTTGCCGGGTCAGCGGATGTGTACCTCGGTGGGTGAAGCCGAAAGCTAAGCGTTCTTAAGGGAATATTGATTCGATTGAACTGAAAGATGATTTTTAACTATTTATCCATCTGCCCCGGATGATTTTGCTTTCTTAGCAGTTTGGACATACACTTTAGGGCATGCCTCGAGAAAGGAACCGTGCGGAACTATTCTCCTCGGAAGATGTTTCTTACTATCCATGTAATATAACATAACTAGTTGGGCACTTATCTAATACAATAATAATGACCCCTCGCCTTGTCTCCATGCATGCCCGGTTCTTACATAACGCGAGGTATTCGGACACACTCCGGACTATTGGGTCCCAGTCGAGAAGCGAAAAGGTCCGCTATGACAAGCGATCTACAATCCGGCTAGAAGACATTTTTCATGTCATATTCAATTACATAGTCAACTCGACTAATTGTATTCCTCCTCAATGCCATCTAATAGGCTATCTAATTTACAATCTTGCTGGGAATACTTGGCGGCCAATTCTACTTGGCGTACACTAAACTTCTGGGATCTCCTTCCCGTTAGGCCCCATAGGTCCGACCTCGGCCATGTGGTTTGGGTCAGCCTTCTGTGCAGCGTCTTTACCATGGCCCGAGCCTCCTGGCGCCTTGGCGGCGAGGCTGATATCTTCCATAGTCGGGCGCCGCGTGCTCCTTGAAGCCGCTCTGCCAGCTCCCAATGCCTTCGGGCAGGGAGATAGATAGCCACAAGGCCTGGCGGCGCCTTTCATCACTGCCGAACTCGTTCGTGCGGTGGCGTGATTCGGGAAGAAGATCACCGAAGAACTGGGCATCTCCTCCTCGGGAAGACACTGTGAGCAAACCTACATACATGTTTATGTTAGTAGCCTTCCTCGCCGAACTCTTTCAAAGTTCGTTCAAGCACTCTTGAAAATGCATGAGCGAAGCCGTCGATTCTCCTTCTGGTCGGACAAGCTGAGCACGAACATCCTTTAGTTCCTCACCCGGTTGGGTGTTGGCATCTTGGAGGTTATTTTCTCCTGCCGCACCCTCGTAATGCGCTCTCTTGACCTTCAACTGGCGCAAAGAGTTGCTTGTCGGATCTAGTCGGCGCCATCTGCAATATTATTGTCGAGTTACACACCGCCGCACTTCATAAACTATTTATCTTTTGAGGCATATATTACGGAGGGGTCTCTGTGGCTCCCCACATGGCAGCTAGTCTTGACCTCAAGTTGGGCCTTGCATTCTTCAAGCTCTGGGACAGTCGGGTATTTTTTTTGTAGGATCTGCATAACAAATGATCCTTATATCAGTTATTCTAACTATTTTAAGTCTCGGGAGACTCTTGGCATATATAACTGTCAAATTTCCTCCTGTATGTCCTTTACATCTGCTCAGTAGCTCTGGCTAGACCATATTTAGCGGCTTGCAGTGCGCATCTCCCAAATTGAAGGCATTCAAGGCCTCTTGGGAGAAATATCGTCCACGAAGAACTGTCGATGGCGCTTTGTGATTCATAAGCTCTCCACCTCGGAGTTGGTGGCGGACAATCTGTCGGCATCCTCATTGGAGGGCATCCGCCTTGCGCCTCGTTTTCGCCTCCGCTTCGGACCCGGCTTTGGAGCCGGCTGGCGGAGGTTCGATTAACAACCTCTCGGACTCAGTCCGGCGGTGCTCTTTTCCTGAAAAGAGCACCAGCGTTAATCGCCTTCTAGGAATCAATCACTGGGAATATGGTGATCGCCATACCGTTGCGGCGGAGTTCGATCCGGACCGCACTTCTTTTTAACCTGCTGGGGCGTCTTGCCCTTGTTGGCTAGCCGCCCGTGAGCTCGGCCTCCTGCCTTGAAGGCACCCTGCGAAACACCATCAAATCGTGGTGATTAGAAGTAAAGCATGGGTGGGTCATGGTATCCGGACTTGATCCGCGGTTACAGGAAGCGGAAATAATCCGGGGTAGTGGGCGTAATGGCAACAAAGCATTATCGATGCTAAGTTGGTGGAACACCCGTCGATCAACTCCACCTTTATATCCGGGTCCTCTTGGAGGCGGATCGAGGACCGTTCGGATCCTCGGGTTGTGGGGGCGGGCTGTGTATCTTCTCCACGGCGGCGCAGTTCTCTCGTAGAAACCATGAAATGAGATATTTAACCACGGGAACATGGATCGGACAGGCCACAAAGATATTTGCTTACCCAACTTTGAGGATTATTCGAAGAAAACCCGTTCCGTGGATTGACGCGGAGAAAATCCTCCTCTTCCCCTTTGTACATGGCGGACAAGGTCTTCACCGATTCGGTGACCGATCCGGCCCTTTGCGGCCATGGCGGGTGGCATCGTCCTCCCGTTGAAGTCCCACATGGGTGGCCCCTATATTGGGCGGCTGCACTCCCTCATAATGCAGATTGCCATGACTCAATCATGGTCAATCCGGCATGAAACCGATAATCTTATTGGCTCATCAAGAAAAGGGCGTCGGTCATTTTCCTCTGCAGGAACTCTGCGGGCGCCCGGCAAGCGCTTCTTCGGAGGCGTTGCTAAACTCCGGAAGGCGATCCGAGCGAGGATCCGGCGGGGCGTCCTCCATGTAAAACCATTCGAAGGCCAGTCTTGGGCGCCTTCTTCGGGAGTTCGGATAGATATCCGGTCGGCGATGCGCCATAGTTCGGCTCCACCCACTTGATATATTGACCCCTCATGAGCAGGGTACAAGGCAGAATAATCTCTTCCACAGTATAAAATGAGCCTCGGCGCCAAGAACAGTTCGCAAAGGGCCACGAAGCCCGCGATGTGCAAAATGGAGGGGCGTGGGTGGTGCAGGCTGGAGGCCGTAGAACTCTAGAGCCCCGGAAAGCGGATGAATTGAAATCAGAGTCCTCTTACTAGATAAGAGACAAAGCATACCCGCTCTCCTTTAGAGGGATGGGGACACTCTCCGCTTGCTTTCCGCCCTTGTAGGTGGCAAGTCCGGCTCGAACCGGAACCATGAAGGCGGGGAAGAAATCCCTTGGTTTGGAGTGTCACTTGCTGCTATCTTGGGGACAGAGCATCTCTCCCAATTTCAGGAAGTGAGGGCTGGGGCCAGAGAAGGAGGCGCGTCGATTGTCCATGGTGGAATGGATTTTTGGTCAAGCGCTCCGATGAAAGCTTCATGAGAGGGATGGTGTGACTCAGATCTAGATCCTCGTCCCTTTTATATAGGCGGCTCATTTGCGCAGCTAGGGGATAAGTGTAAAAATACCCTGGCTTTCGCATTCATTCAAACCGTGGAAGATGGCCATTATTGGGCGTGGAAGCCAAGGGCGCAACACTTATCGAAGCGGACACTATTAAACAAGTATATGGAATTTGGAGAAGAACCGCCTTGCAATGCGAAGACAATCAACACGCGGACTTATCATCATTGAAGCCTGGTTAGGGAGCTCTTGAGGAGTCTGGACTAGGGGTGTCGGATAGCGAACTATCATCTTTGGCCGGACTCACGGACTATGAAGATACAAGATTGAAGACTTTCCCGTGTCGGATGGGACTTTCCTTGGCGTGGAAGGCAAGCTTGCATCTGGTATGTAGATCTCCTACCATTGTAACCGACTCTATGTAACCCTAACCCTATTCGGTGTCTACATAAACCGAAGGGTTTTAGTCCGTGGGGCGAACAACAATCATACCATAGGCTAGCTTCTAGGGTTTAGCCTCTACGATCTCGTGGTAGATCTACTCTTGTACTACCCATATCATCAATATTAATCAGCAGGGTAAGTATTACCTCCATCGAGAGGGCGAACCTGGGTAAAAACATCGTGTCCCTTGTCTCTGTTACCATCCGCCTAGGCGCTGATTGGGACCCCCTACCGAGATCCGCCGGTTTGACACCGACAAAGACCCTTCTTGGCAGTGACCTCGATGGCCCGGCAAGAGCCTTGCCGGGGCAGCTCACCCAACACCATTGGGGCACACCACCCTTGAGCCCGCGGCCTCCAACGTAGTCAACCACATTGGGGCAAGGGCTCGGGAGGCACATCCTTGGTGGCATGCAGATCTTCGTCAAGATCATGAACACACAAGATCAGATGAAGACCAGGAGACGGCGACCCTCGGCGGGATCCTTGCCGAGGAGATCCACAAGGCCCCCGGCAAGCGCCTTGCCAGGGACGACTGCAACGCCACGGCAAGACTCTTCACGGGCCCCCGGTGAGGCCCTTGCCAAGGGCGTCAGCGGGGCCACAGCCAGGCCCACCGCCGTCCCCAAGTAGCTGGTAGCTCAACCAGCTGGCCAGGCACCTGCGTGGCGACGGGCGGCCTCTACGCCAACTCAGCTAGCACCTGCGTGGTGGCATGCAAATCTTCGTGAAGGCCTACCACCGCGCCACCTCAGCTGCATGCCTGCCTACATGGCACCACACGCATCGCTGGCCTGGGCGCGTGTCGAAGCCAGGCGAGGCGGCAATGGACGGGACGGGCCTCGTTTCCGTCCCTGATAAAGCTAAGGGACACCTAAGCAACGCATTTAATGCACTTTGTCCTGTAATAGGGCGATAAACTTCGCCTTGCTTGTAGACCTTTCCACGTCCTGCGTGCCACTGTGGCAACCCTTTTCCTATAAAAGGAGGCCCGAGGTGACCAGGAGAGGGATTCGGCTCTTTTGGGCAAGTTACACCGCGTAGCTAGCTCAAGAACACAAGAACCTTCAATACATCCACCAAAGCAGGACTAGGGTTTTACGCATCCTCACAGCCCGAACCTGGGTAAACGAACCATGTGCTTCCTGTTAAACCCGCTCTTCGCTCAACCCCGTGCCCCGCCTACCGTAGTAGGGATTCTTGTGATCCCATAGGTGTCGTTTCCCCGATACCAACTATTGACCAAAGACATGATTCCGAACCGATGCATATAATGCCATATTTGGGGCCGAGTATACTATAAAAAGTGTTCAGACTTTTTTTGAAAAAACATATATGTGGCGAATAGAGCCCACAGCAATTTAAATCGTGCGAGGTGCCAATCTGACTTAAGAGGGAATACAGATTAGGAAATAAGCCAATACCGAATAGGGTTGGCGAAGCTATTTCCATTATAGTCTGATTGATCGTCAAAGCGTGTTCTTCTGAGAGGATGCTATAAGCATCAAGGCTATTTACATCTTGAGAATTTGTGAACAAGGAAAGCTATATACAGGTCCTAAAGGAAAAAGGTGGTCTTGAAGATCCTTTGCACCACCTGCATACGTCTGCATCACTTTCTCCTTTGAGGAGAGATTCCTTGGGAGGAATGGCCCACGGTTATTTATCTGAAACAGATCTCAAAAAGTCCTTGTACATCCATGGAGTAGATAGGTTTTAATGCACCTATGTTATTGAAGAAGAAAAGAAAAAGTATCAAATAAAAAGGTCAAGGTCATATAGGGTCAAACCGTACTATAGACCTATCCGTACTATGCTGCCGTTGATGCCAAGGTATTTTGAGTCGCGTAGTTATGCACCTTGGTACAAATGGCCGGATGTGTGTGGCGTCGGCGGAGGTGAAACTGCTAGTCTAGGCTGTGGAGTTGCCGAGTTGTCATCGTCGCGAGTGGACCAGACTCATTTAACATTGTTCGGGGCTTGATGGCCGATGAGGTGTCTTGGCTTGATAGGGCGCTCTGTACCTCAGCTGCGAGGGCATGGTGTGCTCTTCGCTTCAGGAGGCGCTCCATGTTTCCGTGCTGTAATAACACCGTGGGGTCCTGGCATTTTGAGCTTTAACTAAGCATAATGCGGGACCGCATTAGGCGAGCAAAGCGGTTCTTAGAGCGCCGTGATAACCAACTGCGGAAGGGATGATGTCGAAGATCAAGTCTTTGCTTGGAAGTTGTCGTGAAGCGAACACCACTTCAATGTTATTGAGCCCGTGAAGTGAGCCTCTACACCAGGTATTACTCATTTAAAGGTAGTATTAGTAGGCTTGATTCTTGACGGGTCAATACCCATTTTGCGGATCGTGTCTTGATAAATCAAGTTAATACTGTTGCCGCCGTCCATAAGGACTCGGGTCAGATGGAATCCGTCGATGATTGGATCAAGGACCAAGGCTGCCGAACCTCCATGACGGATACTGGTCGGGTGATCCTTACGATCGAAGGTGATCGGACAGGCCGACCATGGGTTAAATTTTGGGGCAACCGGCTCTACGGCGTAGACGTCCCTTAGCGCACGCTTGTGCTACCTCTTGGGGATATGTGTAACGTATATCATATTCACTGTTTTCACCTCAGGGGGAAATTTCTTCTGACCCCCTGTGTTCGGTGGGCTAGGCTCTTCGTCGTCCTCGCTTGGTGGTCCTTTCCCCTTGTGTTCGGTGTTTAACTTACCGGCTTGTTTGAAGACACAACAGTTTATCTTGGAATGATTGGCAGGCTTGTCAGGGGTGCCATGAATCTGGCAAGGCCGATCGAGTATTTTGTCCAAACTAGATGGACCATCTTTGTTTCCTTTGAATGGCTTCTTCCGCTGTCCGTATTTAGAGCGGTTGAATCCGGCATTGACCGTCGTGTCTTCGGTATCTTCATTGTTGTTTCAACGCTTATGTTTGTTGCGTTGTGGCCTATCATTGCCATCTCGGCCGGAGGTGCCGGGTCATTGGTGCTATTGCTTCTCTGAGCTAACCAGCTATCCTCCCCCATAAGCGGGTCATGAGTGCGATAAGGGGTGCCATGGACTTGGCTTTTCTTGGCGAGTGTCTAGCTAGCCATTAAATCATGACGCTATGTTTAAAAGGCGCGAGGCTTAGGCGTCGGACAATCGACAATTTGGTTCTTTTAATTAAGAACCTAGTCCGAGTTTGGGCTGACTCTCGGGTTCTTGGACTATATGACTTAGGTCGATGGCGTCCGGAGGCCGGACATAGGTACCTTGGAAGTTGTCTCGAAATGCGTCCTCCAAATCTTCCCAGCCGCCAATGGAATTTTCTGGGAGGCTGTTTAGCCAGTGCCGAGCTGGTCCCTTTAGTTTTAGCACGGAGATCATCACCGTGAGCCATGTGGATATGGAAAAGAAAATTTTCGATCCATACTGCGGGACCTGTCGTTCCATCGTATGATTTAGTGTTAACGGGTTTAAACCCTTCTGGGAACTGGTGCTCCATTACTTCATCGGTGAAGCATAAGGGGTGTCTTGGCGCCTCTATATCGAGGCGGCGCACGAGGAATTTGGGCGGCATCCGTGTTCGGTTTTTAGCCCGGGTGAGGTTATGCTGGTCGCACCAGGCCTGATGGCGGTCCTCTCGTGTTGGAGCTCGCCCTCTTGATCCATAGATTGATCTGGTCTGACCGGCTCTATTGTCCAGGTCCTGCGTAGGTCGTAGGTGTAGCCCGGAGCTGCTACCTCCTTGCCTCTATGGCGCGGTGGTGCAGGCTGGTGTTCGGCGTAACTAACGCTTTGTCCGCCCACTTGGTGGTCGATTGTCGGTGTCAAAACAGCCGGATCTCAAATCTGGGTTCCCGAATTGTGCGTCTAGGATCGATGGTAACAGGAGGCGGGGGGACACAATGTTTACCAGGTTTGGGCCCTCTCTATGGGGTAATACCCTACTTCCTCCTTGATAGATCTTGATGAATATAGGTATTACAAGAGTTGATCTACCACGAGATCCTAATGGCTAAACCCTAGAGGCCTAGCTTGTATGACTATGGTTATGAGTATTGGTCCTATAGACCTAACCCTCCGGTTTATATAGACACGGAGGGAACTAGGAATTACACAAAAGTCGATTCTGAGAAAGGAATCTTCATGTTTGATCACCAAGGTTGCCTTCCGCATAAAGGAGAGTCCCATCCGGACATGTTGAGAGTCTTGATATTCATATCTTCACAGCCCATCAGTCCGGCCCATGGCTATGCAGGCGGACGAAGAACCTTAGTCCAGGACTCCCTCAGTAGCCCCTGAACCAGGCTTCAATGACGAGGCGTCCAGCGCGCAAATTGTCTTTGGCATTGCAACACGGGTTCCCCTTTCCAAACTCCAAGATAGTCTCCGGACGAGAGATGTATCCGGATCTACAACATAAATACCACACACGCAGCCGTAGAGAGTATAATATTTCACGAGTCCAATCTGCTGACAACTTTCAGCAACATGACATCATGCTGGCCCGGTCTTTATTTCGAACCGTTTCTTGCCCTGCCGTTCCATGTTTCGAGGCGTGGCCCCTATTGGCACGTCTTGTCGAAGCAGAGATCATGTCCCCTTATTAAGGGATTCTTTATCAACACGGACGTGGGTAATCCAACCGTCTCTTTGGTACGATTCCTTGGGAATAGGCATGTTTTAAGGCCCGACAGGAGGCGTTTCGATATTCACGGCCTTTATAGAGGGGTATAGACCCGCCCTTCTCCTCTGCGCTTGCTCCTTCTTCAGCTTTCCCCACCTCGAGCTCTAACACCCGGGTTTCAATCACCAAGAACCTTGATCATGTCCGGTCCAGCCTTCAAGGCCGGTGGGTGGCTTCTTCTGTTACAGAGGAAGACATCGTGAAACTCCGAGCGGGAAGATATATGACCGCGGAAATCCTCCACCGGCTCCCTGCTGAAGGGCAGGTTATTCGTACCCCTAGATCCGGCGAGAGGGTCGTGTTTATATCCACTTCCTCGAGGGTTTAGGGTTTCTCTCAATCCCTTTGTTCGTGGGCTCATGTTCTATTACGGGCTAGATTTTCACGATCGGCCCGAACTCCTTCCTTCTCATATCGGCATTTATCGTCACGTCGAAGCTTTCCTCCGAATCCCTCCACACTTGACTTATGGCTGAAGACCTTCGATGTGAAGCGCGGGTGATCGAGGGAGACAGTAGGAGTGTGGTGGTGCCTGATGAAAAGCTTACTAATGCTCCTTGGCAGCAGGAGTGGTTCTATATCACCGAGCCTCGTGGTTCCAAGTGGGCCGCTGCTCCTGCGTTTCGATCTAGCCCTCTGACTCAGCTCGCGTCGTGGATCAATAAGGGGCTGGACTGGGGATCAATTGATGAAGCGCGAACTCTGTAGAGCCGCATCCGAAGCCTCCTCGAGAAGGACATCGATCTTATCAATGTGGTTCAAGTAATGCTAGTTCGCCGGACTCTACCGTGCCAACGGCGGCCTCTCGTCTGTGGGAGTTTAATCTGGAAGGGCCTTGAACCCTCCAACACTTCTTTGGCACTCGCACAAGGGATGTGGAAATTGTTTTTGGAAGCGAAAACAATGGCGGATACCACGGGACATCGGCCTCAATTGCAACCATCTGCATGCCTCGGTAGCGCTTAACTCCCGAACACTTTTGAGTGCGCTATAATATGTTACTAAGCATACTGCCTATTCGGGGCTGGATAAAGCGGAGGCGAATCAGGTGTTGGCCCCCCTCCCGAAGACTCAGCAGTTCCCTACTAACAAGAAGCGGCCCGGCACCATTCGAGATGCCTATGGAGGAGGACAAAGGCGGAATCACGGAAAGTAAAAAGTGGCTTCCACCCAAAGGTATATCGAGAGCCTTGCGTTCGGGGAATCAAAATTCCATCGTCGGAAGTCAAAAGTGAAGGGGAAGTCAAGGTGCCTTCCCCCTAGGGTAATGTAACGCCTCGAGACCGACGCTCCAGAAGACTTCCATATATTCCGGGTTTCGCCGTGTGTTTCATTTGTGCCTGCCCTTTTTATTTTTGCATTGCATCATGTCATCATGCCATCATCTCATAAATCTTTTGCAACTCAACTAAATAAATTGCATAGATCTTTTGATCTATTTAAATCGAGGAAGGGTGACTTCTCTTTATAACATAACGTCCCAATATTAGGGAGCTATATTAAATATTTCTTTAATTTGGATTTACATAAACACACTTACAAATTATCCCAATGCCTTTGTTATCTCACTTCTTGACCTCAAACTTTGTCTAATAAATTATTTCATCATTTTCGGAGCTCCACAAAAATCCGAACATTTTGGACCTTCCTTTATCAAGTCCTAGTTCAAACCCATTTGAATTAAATTCAAATGAGTTTGAATTTACATCTTACAATCTTGGCCATTCCTATTTTTCTTGGATCAAACTCATTTTTGTGAGTCAGGAAAATTATCCTTAACGCTTTTATCTTTCCCTAACCCTCTCTTTCTTTTCTTCTCTTTAATTGTTTTTCTGCTAAAGAAAATATAAGAGAAGAAGAAGAGTTCTTAACTTGAACCTCTTAGGCCCAGCTCTAACCAACCGGCCCAAGGCCCGGCGCGCCCCTCTGGGCCTCTAACCCTAGCCCAGCCTCAGCAGATCTCCATCCCTCGTTCCCTTCCGCGCCACCACACTTTCCCGCATCGCCCGATCCCTCGCCTCCGCTCCTTCCTCCCATGGCCTTGAACCCTCCTCTCGAACACGCCTCTCATGGCGCCCGCTTGACCGACCCCATCTCCTCCCGCGTCCCGCCGTCTCCGCCGCCTTTGCGCCTCCACCTCGCCCTTCCGCCCCTCTGCCCGGGCGCCGTCGCCTTGAGCCCAGGCCGTCCTCGTCGCCTCGCTTGTGACAGCAACCGCCGCCGCCGCGTCCCTCTGCTCCACCATGCATGCGGTGCCGAGCCACTGCCCGCGTCGCAGCCTCTGCTGCGGCGACCTTGACCTCCTGCATCCTGCGACCGCATCAGCGCGCAACCGCCTCCATTTTGTTCCTTGCGCGAGAAGACCCATGCCCTTCAACGCAGCATGCTTCGTTGAGGTTGTCTCCGCAAGGCTCCGTTTGAATCACTACCAAGGCCAAGACCATCCCGGGCAGGACCTGCGTGTGCGACTACACCGGTGATCGCCAAATCCACGACATTGGCGACCCTTCAAGTTCGACTACCGTTGCCATGTACCACTACGTCGCAGAACCAAGACCGGCAAGTCCGAAGACCCCAAGTACCACGACTGCCCTCGGGGCGTTGGCTCTGTCAAGTTCGACTACTAGCGTGTGTACAACTAAAATCGCCGTGAACCACTACTTCCACTACCGTCGCCGTGAGCGACTACTTCCGGCGTTAAGTGAACCACTACTTCCCCTACGACCCGTGAGCGACTACTTCCCTCGGCGATTTTGAACGCCCGAAATGCGCTTGAAGGTATAACACGGGCAGCGCCCTGAGCGAATGCATGTTATGCGAGGCAAGCGTATGTTTGCTTCATGCCCGTTTGCTCCATGCACGTTCCTCCTCGTTTGCCAGCGCCACGTGGGAACCCGGAATCCGGGAGCACCCCACCATCCTTGCATGACACGCATCCGCACGCTTCCTTTTGCACCGGTACCTCCATGAGTTACCCGGACCGGAATGTTGCCATGGCACCATTTCCGCTTCATCGCCGTGACACCCTTTTCCTTCCGCCATGGCGACTAATGCCTCGTATCATGCTCTTGTTAACGTTTTCATAAATTGCATAAAACTTGCATATGTCATCCGCATCATGATAACAACAATTAAAATGTTTAAAATTGTTGTTTGCATTAAATTTGCTAAATGCATATGGGATTTACGGTTGTTGTTTTTATGTCGGCCCCATTTAAATTGTTTAGATGGTATAGTTTTGATATGCTTCACCACTTGCCATGTTAACAATATTTAATATTGTTGGGTACATAACCAGAGAGAACTAAATAATTGATGTGGTGTTTTGTTAATATGCAACTCGTTGCATATTGAGCTCCACTTAACTTGTAGTGTTGTTTGTGCATATTGCCATGCCATGAATCATTAAACCGGATATGCATCATACTTGATTGTGCATCATGCCATGTTTATGATTGTGTGTTTACTATGTTGTTTGCTTCTTTCCGGTTTGCTTCTCTCTTAGCTTCGGTTTCGTTCCGGAGTTGTGAGGATTCGTTCGACTTCGTCCGTTTGTCTTCTTCATGGACTCGCTCTTCTTCCTAGCGGGATTTCAGGCAAGATGACCATACCCTCGAAATCACTTCTATCTTTGCTTGCTAGATGCTCGGTCTTTTGCTATGCCTATGCTAGGATGCCTATCACTTGCTTATCATGCCTCCCATATTGCCATGTCAAGCCCCTAACCATCCTTTCCTAGCAAACCGTTGTTTGGCTATGTTACGCTTTGCTCAGCCCGCTTAGGCGTTGTTAGTTCAGGTGAAGATGAAGTTTGTTCCTTGTTGGAACATGGAGATGTTGTTCCTTGTTGGAACATGTTTACTTGTTGGGATATCACAATATATCTTATTTAATTAATGCATCTATATACTTGGTAAAGGGTGGAAGGCTCGGCCTTATGCAGTGTTTTGTTCCTCTTGCCGCCTAGTTTCCGTCATATCGGTATTATGTTCCCGGATTTTGCGTCCCTAGCGGTTGGGTGATTTATAGGACCCCCTTGACAGTTCGCTTTGAATAAGACTCCTCCGGCAAGGCCCAACCTTGGTTTTACCATTTGACACCTAAGCCTTTTTCCTTGGGTTCTGAGACTCAAGGTCATCTTTATTTAACCCCGGACGAGTGCTCCTTGGTGCTGGCCCAAATAGCGATGTTGGCGCCCCCAGGCAATCGAGGTCTATACCAACCCGGCGTCGGCTCATCCGGTGTGCCACTGAGACGAGATATGTGCAGCTCCTATCAGGATTTGTCGGCACATCCGGGGGCTGGCTTTGCTGGTCTTGTTTTATTCTGTCGAAATGTCTTGTAGCAGGATTCGAGACTGATCGGGTCTTCGGGAGAAGAATATCCTTAGTTGACCGTGAGAGCTTATAATGGGCTAAGTTGGGACACCTGCGAGGTATTATCTTTAAATAAGCCGTGCCCGCGGTTATGAGGCGAGATGGGAATTTGTTAATGTCGGTTGTAGAAAACCCGAAGTTGACCTTAATGAAAATACATCAACGTGTGTGTAGTGATGGTCTCTTCTCGGTGGTCAGGGAAGTGAACTGCGATGTTGGAGTTATGTTTGACATAAGTAGTTTCAGGATCACTTCTTGATCGCTACTAGCTTCTGGCAGTGCCTTGCTTCTCTTCTCGCTCTCTTTTGCGAATGTAGCCCCCATATATGCTAGTAAGCCTCTGCAGCTCCACCTCACTACCTTCTCCTACCCATAAGCTTAAATAGTCTTGATCTCGCGGGTGTGAGATTGCTGAGTCCCGTGACTCACAGATACTTCAAAACCAGTTTGCAGTGCCGATGAAACCGTGCAGGTGACGCATCCGAGCTCAAGGAGGAGCTCGATGAAGATCTTGTTCATTGTGTTGTTTCGTTTTAGTTGATCAGTAGTGGAGCCTAGTTGGGACGATCGGGGATCTGTGTAGCATTTGGGTTAGTCTTCTTTTATTTTGGTTCCGTAGTCGGTCCTTGGTTGTACCTGTATGATGTAATGCTTTACTCATGTATTGTGTGAAGTGGCGATTGTAAGCCAACTATGTATCTCTTTCCCTTATGTATTACATGGGTTGTGTGAAGATTACCTCACTTGCGACATTGCCTTCAATGCGGTTATGCCTCTAAGTCGTTAGCCCCGACCGTGGGAGATATAACCGCATCGAGGCGTTCTGAGTAATGAAAAGGGCCGCCTCAGAAGATGGGAGGAAAAGGCCCCCTAGCGAGGTAAGATGCCATCGTCGGCAGCTCAGGCTTGGAAGGCAGCGTTATCATACAGTTCCATAGTGAGGATAAGCCTCGAGGCCAAATCGTAAGTTGAACAAGGGAGTTCTTAAACATATCTCGTTCCTTTCCCGCTACCAAAGGTAACATTGGGAATATATATTTTGCGATCCAGCACCGTCCTCTTCAACAATCCTCCTCCTCGGAGGACCTTCTTAGGAGATGATGGAAGCGAAACGCCTCCACCAATTTCCTCGCCCAATAAAGGCGGGCGGTTGTAAGTGTCATCCCGGAAGGTCTCTCCCGATCAACAAGCAGTGCGGGGATGAAAAGACATCACCGGAGGTGATACCCGATCGCCCGAGGTTGGGGCCAACAATGAAAGGCCCGGACTATCCGGTTCTGACCGGAGATGATTGTAAGGGCGAACAACGTGTTCCTTCAAAGGGAGGCCATGATCCAGCGGCGGCTTCGAAGATCCGGAAGCACGGATATATTAGCGAACATGCTGCGACAAGCGTCATGCAGAGAGGAACAACTGTACCTTGATAGATGCGGTTGTTGAGAGGGTTTTCATGAAGGCGGATTGCATGAAGCCATCACGAGCCTGCTAAGAGGCGAGGTTTGTGATGTAATATTTTCAACTGCGTTTTATTCAAAAAATGCACTGTATATGGGTAGTAGCCCACGAGACTCGGATTGGCTTCCCAAGGGAGGCGATCGAGGAGGATCAAAGACTATCTTTCGAGGAATGGCGTGATTGAATTGAAATACAAGCAATTTCCCCCTCAGTGACCGCCTGGACTACAGAAGTCGTCGAGCTTCAGCGTAAGCTTGTTGTGGCGAGTGAGGACATCACGCTTATCCACAAGCGTCTTGACGAGTCACAAGGTATGTATTTGGGGCATTCATTATCTGAACTTGCTTATAATATAAGCGGGACATGAAGGAGGGTATCTGAAGTATGCATAACTACAGATGGTCTTGCCGTGGTTGAGATTCTTGGTGGAGCTATTCGAGTCAAGGAGTAGGCCGGTTTAATGTCTCGGCTGCCAAAAGGCATCGGCGAATTGAAGGCGAACAGGCTGCTCGGCGTGAGGCGAGGAGAAAATATCAAGATGGCGCATGAGCTCGAAGGTGCGCTAAGCGCTGCGAATTCCTCGAGAAGGATAATAAAGCAAAAGCGAGTTGATCTTGATAAGGCCTTACGAGAGGCAAAAGAAGTGTGGTCCGAGTCTAGAGCGGCTCGGGAGGAGATCCGGCAAGCTGGGGAGATCGCGGCTAGTAAGCCCTTTTTATTGCAAACTAAGTTCGGCGATCCGAATTATATCCCGCTTAACCAAGTGTAGAGTTCTCGAGACGCTATTGGACTTGCCAAAGAGTGTAGCCCGATGCGGTGTAGTTTACCAAGCGTAGAAGGATATACAGCGGGCTTTTCTGGTCACAATTCGGTGCGTCGAGCGCCCGCTATTGCTAAGCGAGCGAGATGACCAAATGGGGCGAGCTTCACGGGCTGTCGGCGCTACCATGAAGGGCGTCGTGGTCGGCTAATGGCCAAGCGAGCGATTCTGGATAGTTATTTTGGTTTGGTGCAGCGACTTGGCGGCGTTGCAGCGTGTCGATGTTGTGAAGCGATCAACATGCATTGAAGGTGCCGCGGATGGCCCGCCCATGTCAAGACATCTTTGGCGAAGATGAAACCACCGATGTTGTGCGAAGAGTCCACCCAAGGGCAAGGATAAATCCGCAGCGCGGGCGCCAGCTTAATAGAGTGATGCTCGAAAGATGTAATTTTCAAGTAATTGTATGAAAATTGTAAAGAGAATATTATAATAAGGCTAGTTTATTTTTAGTTTAGCCTAAAAACTTTATTTCTCCTATGTGGTCATTTTGTACAATCTGAAAGTAGTCGCCTTCAGCCCCTTGAGGAGTCCGGATTAGGGGTGTCAGGATAGCCGGACTATCGTCACTGGCGGACTCCAAGACTATGAAGATACAAGATTGAAGACTTCGTCCCGTGTCGGATGGGACTTTCCTTGGCGTGGAAGGCAAGGTTGGCGTCTGAATATGTAGATCTCCTACCATTGTAACCGACTACTGTGTAACCCTAACCTATCCGGTGTCTATATAAACCGGAGGGTTTTAGTCCGTGGGGCGAACAACAATCATACCATAGGCTAGCTTCTAGGGTTTAGCCTCCTTGATCTCGTGGTAGATCTACTCTCGTACTACCCATATCATCAATATTAATCAAGCGGGGTAGGGTATTACCTCCATCGAGAGGCCCGAACCAGGTAAAAACATCGTGTCCCTTGTCTCCTGTTACCATCCGCCTAGATGCACAGTTCGGGACCCCCAACCCGAGATCCGCGGTTTGACACGACATTGGTGCTTTCATTGAGAGTTCCTCTGTGCATCGCCATCGGGTAGGATGCCTCATCTCGTCTTTAAAGGCGATACCGCCAAAAAAGCCTTGGCCTTTGGTGAACTCTTGGCTAAGCGGTTTTCTCATGACCGCTTGTTACGCCGCGCCAGCGATGACATCTCGAGTCATCGAGACCGATCTCCATGTTAGTTGGAACTTGCCAAGCAGTTAGATCGATCGAGCTATCCTCCGTAAGCGAGCTCTTGGATCGCATCGCATATCAGGAGTCGCCACAGTTACGACCGGATCGGGACCTAAAACCGATCGAGAGATCAACTCTCCTAGGCTACCCATCATGTTGCCGTGATAGAGGAGCAATGCGGCGACTCTTCTTCTATCTTAAGGGCTAGCTCGTCCGGTTCCCAATCCCTCCATGCAGTTCTGTGGAGGGGCGGATGTCGATCAAGCCACGAACTTAAAGTCGGTGGGTCGAGACTCATTGGATAGCACTCAAAATCCAAACTTCGTGTTAGGAAACTTCTCGGCCCTTGAGTCCTAAATTGGGCGGGGTTCAGATTTAGTGCCACCCACCCACCCAAACATGGGCGATCTCTCTCGAATTCGGCAAGAGCCCGCTGAAGCGATTACATCATTCTTGGGCCACATTCCTCCTGGTTATGAACAGGATAAAGGACTGCCGAGAGGAGGGCGCAATCCCAATTTTTGCAATAATTGCACGGACAAGGGAATCCTAAGCGCCATAAGTCGTCGGCGAAATTACACGCTTTGCTGACTTGGTGACTATAGTACAAAAAATCTTGTCGCGATGGAGGCGCTGGAAAACCGAAAGTAAATTTTGGGATAATCCGGCCCGAATACATCCTAGTCCGGAGCAGAAGGTGCATCATTATCAAGCACACAGGTTGAATACCAAAAACCAAAACCCCTAAAAGTGCGGAACTGTCTTGGAGGGTTGGCTGAGCGGACCCTACAAAATTCATAGCACGAGGTGCCACTCCAACTCATAGCCTTGAGCATGTTGGATACTCGGCGAGTGGCCAAAAGTGGCGAAGAGCTTCTAGCCAGAATCCCAGCCCAGCAACACCGTGCAGTGTTAGCAGTCTTGAGACTTTCGCATCAAATAACATGCAAGCGACAACTCCATAACCTTGCGAAGTCTACCAAGTAGCAACAATAAATCCATGGGTAACACGGCTATTACCTTCAATGCCAGCAGCGAACCTAAATTCCGAACTGCCGGGCACCGGCCGCATTGGTCCTCGGCGGATAGTATACAGCTTTACGCCTTACTAAGGTACTCATGGATGGCGGTGGCGGACTAAACCTCATCTATGAAACCCTCGAAAAATGGAAATAGTGGAACTGCATTGGCGAAGCAGCACAACCTTTAGAGGAATAATCCCGGCCGGGAAGCATGCTGCACAAGGAAAAATCACGCTGGGCGTAGTGTTGGCTCACGGACAATTACAGGTCGAGGAGGTCACATTTCAAGTGGCCCGTTCAATAAGCGGATATCATGCTTTATTAGGACAAGAGGCATTCACAATTTTTCAAGCTATACCCCATTATGGGTACATGAAGCTTGAAATGCCGGTCTAACGGAATCATCACTCTCACTAGTGATCCGAACATAGCACTCCGCGCAGAACATAAGACAGCCATTACTAGCCCTCGAGGCACTATCAAAGCCCTAGCGGCGAGGAACTCACCTTGATCGCTCCACGGTGAAGCGGGACGATGTGATACTTGATAAAAGATCCAAGTCCACCTCTTTTAAACCAGCGGATGAAATAGTCAAATTCCAAGTCCACCAGCGGACCACTGCAAAGCGGCCTCCATCGGGGCACAATTAAACCCGATGTAGGCGCCGCTACTACGAAATTTCTACAAGAAAACTGGGACATCTTTGCAGGCACCCTTCGGACATGCCGGAATCCCCGTCAACTGGCGAGCACAGCCTAAATATCCTAAAAAGATTCAAGCCGATCAAAGCAGGCTCTTGGCGCTTTTAGAACCCAAGAGACAGGCCATGGGAGAGGAGCTAGCCAAACTTTTGGAGGCGGTTCATCGGAGATATAAAACATCGGACTGGCTAGCGAACCTGGTGATGGTACCAAGAAGGATAAATCCGGCGCCTATGTGTTGATTTCAAAGACCTTAATAAAGGCTTGCCCAAGGATCCTTCCCCTCCCTCGAATTGATCAAATCATTGGCCTTCTGGCGAGGACACTACTCATTGTGCTTCCTCGGCGCATTCTCCGTCTACCACCAAATCAATATGGCGGAGCAGACCAAGCTACAACAGCATTCATCCTCCATACGGCCCGTTACTGCTTCAACACAATGCCCTTTGGGCTCAAAAGCGCCGGCGCAACATATCAGCGCATGATTGAGACATGTCGGCAAACCAGATCGGCAAAGCGGTGGAAGCATATGTAGATGACGTGGTCGTCAAAACCAAAGCGCGTTGAAACTCTAGTAGGCGACTTGAGGCTCACATTCGACAATCTTGAAAATATGACATCAAGCTCAATCCAGAAAAATCGTCTTGGCGTTCAGTAGGAAACCTCCACTGGGCTTCATTGTGTCATTAGAGGATTGAAACAAACCCAGCCAAGATTCGAGCTCTGTCACAATTGTATATTCAAAGACCTCAAACAAATACAAATATTGATGGGATGCGTGGCGGCTCTAAACGCTTTATCTCCCGTTTAGGAGAAAAGGCATTACCTCTTTACCGCCTCCTCCGCCGCCGAACACTTGCCAGTGGGCGGATGCATACGGCGGACTCAAAGAAATAAAGGCTATTTTGGCAACAAATCCGGTCTTAGCGCGCGCTGTGGGTGAACCAATGCTATTATACATCGCGCAACACATCAAGTTGTCAGTGCGGTGCTCGTTCTCGAGCGAAGCGAATGAGACACGGTTCCTATTCAAAAACCGGTTTATTATGTGTCCTTGTCCTAATTCCATGCAAGTTCCGGTACACCACACTATCAAAAAATAGCATCACTGCGGTGTTCATGGCATCCGGAAGCTGCGACACTACTTTCAAGAGTGTTCGATAATGGTAGCCTCGAAGTACCTCTTAATGACATTATAAACAACTGGCGACCTTGACGGGCGGATTGCTAAATGGGCCATAGAGCTCCTCCATTCGACATAACTTATAAGCCACGGACGAGCCATTAAGTCGCAGGTTTTGGCCGACCGTGGCGAATGGACTGCCACGAACTCCTAAAATCGGGCGCATACTCAATGGATCATGCACTTTGGCGGCTCCAAAATGTTGGCTGGCACTGGGGCTGGCGTCGTCTGACATCCCCAACCGGGGACATAGTCAATATGTCCTTGAGATAATGTATCAGGACTCCAACACGCGGCGAATCTGAGGCCCTTATACGGACCTCGGATGGCGAGTCTCCATGGGCATTCAGCGCCTAGAGGTGCGCGGGATTCAAACCTGCAATATCTCAAATAAGCGGAGACTTTGGCGCCAAAGATCCGAAAATGGCAGCATACTGCAATGCGGTCCTAAAAATGTCAGCACAGTTCGAAGGGCTCGAATTTCATCATATAACCCGGGATAACAACTAGGTGGCGGATATATTAGCGCGCATCGGTGCAAAGCGATGCCGTCCCACCCAATATCTTTTTGGAACGGCTGTTCAAGCCATCCGTACTATGGGAAGGGGATTCCGGTAATAACAATCCGGACCCAACCGCATCACCTGACGCCGAACACTCTAACACAACTGGAGGCTGCGCCCCCGAGATAACACACTCTGCTCACGAAATAATGGCGGTTATCGCCCCGTGGACGGAACCATTCCTAGCCTACCTAACTAGGCAGGAACTCCCGAAGAACAAAATGAGGCTCGCTGCATAATGCAGGCGCTCTAAAGCCTATAAAGTCCATGAGGAGAGCTTTATAAGTAAAACACTACGGAGTACTTCAAAGGTGTATCTCCGAAGAAGAAGCGAAACCTCCTGGCTGAAATTCATGCGGACTGGGTGGGCACCACGCGCAGCCGGGCCCTTGTAAACAAGGCCTTCCGTACAGGATTTTATTGGCCCGGGCCGAGGCGAATCTTGTGAGGACTTAGTCCAACGATCGTCGGTTGCCAGCTTTTGCTAACCAAAGCCACATGCCACCCACCGCCTTAAAACTATACCCATCACTGGCCGTTCGCGATGCAGGGGCTTGACATGGTTGGACCCCTCAAGGGAGGAACCCACAAGCAAAAATACCTATTGGTCATGGTGGACAAATTCACCAAATGGATGAGGCCAAACCATCAGGGCCCCGGTGAGGCCCTTGCCAGGCGTCGGCGGAGCCACAGCCAGGCCAGCCCGTCCCCAAGTAGTGGTAGCTCAACGGTGGCGAACACTGCGTGGCGGCCAGGCGACCTCTCGCCAACTCAGCTAGCACTGCGTGGTGGCATGCAAATCTTCGTGAAGGCCTACCACCGCGCCACCTCAGCTGCATGCACGCCTACATGGCACCACCATCGCTGGCACAGGCGCGTGTCGAAGCCGAGCGAGGCGGCAATGGACGGGGCGGGCCTCGTTCCGTCCACGATAAAACTAAGGGACACCTAAACAGCATTTAATGCACTTTGTCTGTAATGGGGCGATAAACTTCGCGGCGTAGACCTTTCCGTCCTGCGTGCCCTTTGTAGCAACCCTTTTTCCTATAAAAGGCCGAGGTGACCGGAGAGGATTCGGCTCTTTTGGGCAAGTTACACGCGTAGCTAGCTCAGAACACAGAACCTTCAATACATCACCAAAAGCGGGACTAGGGTTTCACATCCTCACAGCCCGAACCTGGTAAGCGACCATGTGCTTCTGTTAAACCCGGCTCAACCCGTGCCCGCCTACGTGGTAAGGTTCTTGTGATCCCATAGGTGTCGTTCCCGATACCAACTATTGACCAAAGACATGATTCCGAACCGATGCATATAATGCCATATTTGGGGCCGAGTATACTATAAAAGTGTTCAGACTTTTTTTGAAAAAAACATATATGTGGCGAATAGAGCCCACAGCAATTTAAATCGTGCGGGGGTGCCAATCTGACTTAAGAGGGAATACAGATTAGGAAATAAGCCAATACCGAATAGGGTTGGCGAAGCTATTTCCATTATAGTCTGATTGATACGTCAAAGCGTGTTCTTCTGAGAGGATGCTATAAGCATCAAGGCTATTTACATTGAGAATTTGTGTGAAAGCTATATACAGGTCCTAAAGGGAAAAGGTGGTCTTGAAGATCCTTTGCACACCATGCTTGTCTGCATCACTTTCTCCTTTGAGGAGAGATTCCTGGGAGAATGGCCCACGGTTATTATCTGAAACAGATCTCAAAAGTCCTTGTACATCCATGGGTAGATAGGTTTTAATGCACCTATGTTATTGAAGAAAAAGAAAAAGTATCAAATAAAAAGGTCAAGGTCATATAGGGTCAAACCGTACTATAGACCTATCCGTACTATGCAGCCGTTGATGCCAAGGTATTTTGAGTGCGTAGTTATGCACCTGTGGTACAAATGGCGGATGTGTGTGGCGTCGGCGGAGGTGAAACTACTAGTCTAGGCGTGGAGTTGCCGAGTTGTCATCGTGCGAGTGGACCAGACTCATTTAACATTGTTCGGGGCTTGATGGCCGATGAGGTGTCTTTGCTTGATAGGGCGCTCTGTACCTCAGGCTGAAGGCAGCGATTGTGCGCTCTCTGAAGGGAGGCGCTCCATGTTTCCGTGCTGTAATAACCCGTGGGGTCCACGGCATTTGAGCTTTAACTAAGCATAATCGGGACCGCATTAAAGGAGCAAAAGCGGTTCTTAGACGCCGTGATAACCGCTGCGGAAGGATGATGTCGAAGATCAAGTCTTTGCTTGGAAGTTGTCGTGGCGAACACCACTTCAATGTTATTGAGCCCGTGAAGTGAGCCTCTACCGGTATTACTCATTTAAAGGTAGTATTAGTAGGCGATTCTTGGCGGGTCAATACCCATTTTGCGGATCGTGTCTTGATAAATCAAGTTAATACTGTTGCCGCCGTCCATAAGGACTCGGGTCAGATGGAATCCGTCGATGATTGGATCAAGGACCAAGGCTGCGAACCTCCATAGCGGATACTTTGGTGGATGATCCTTCGATCGGTGATCGGACGGCCGACCATGGGTTAAATTTTAGGGCAACGGCTCTCGTGAAGCGTCCCTTAAGCGCAACGCTTGTACCTCTTGGGGATATGTGTAGCGTATATCATATTCCTGTTTTTCACCTCGGAAATTTCTTGACCCCTGTGTTGGGCTAGGCTCTTCGTCGTCCTCGCTTGGTGGTCCTTTCCTTGTGTTGGTGTTTAACTTACGGCTTGTTTGAAGACACAACAGTTTATCTTGGAATGATTGGCAGGCTTGTCGGGGGTGCCATGAATCTGGCAAGGCGATCGAGTATTTGTCCAAACTAGATGGACCATCTTTGTTTCCTTTGAATGGCTTCTTCGCTGTCCGTATTTAGGCGGTTGAATCGGCATTGACGTCGTGTCTTGATATCTTCATTGTTGTTTCAGCGCTTATGTTTGTTGCGTTGTGGCCTATCATTGCCATCTCGGCCGGAGGTGCAGGGTGTTTGGTACTATTGCTTCTCTGAGCTAACCAGCTATCCTCCCCATAAGCGGGTCATGAGTGCGATGGGGGTGCCATGGACTTGGCTTTTCTTGGCGAGTGTCTAGCTAGCCATTAAATCATGACGCTATGTTTAAAAGGCGCGAGAGGCAGGGCGTCGGACAATCGACAATTTGGTTCTTTTAATTAAGAACCTAGTCCGAGTTTGGGCTGACTCTCGGGTTCTTGGACTATATGACTTAGGTCGATGGCGTCCGGGAGGACATAGGTACCTTGGAAGTTGTCTCAAATCGTCCTCAAATCTTCCCACCGCCAATGGAATTTTCTGGGAGGCTGTTTAGCCAGTCTGAGCTGGTCCCTTTAGTTTTAGCAGCGGAGATCATCACCGTGAGCCATGTGGATATGGAAAAAGAAAATTTTCGATCCATACTGCGGGACTGTCGTTCCATCGTATGATTTAGTGTTATGAGGTTTAAACCCTTACGGGAACTGGTGCTCCATTACTTCATCGGTGAAGCATAAGGGTGTCTTGGCGCCTCTATCGGGCGACGCAGACAATTTGGGCGGCATCCGTGTTAGGTTTTTAGCGGGTGAGGTATGCTGATACTTGCAACTTGATGGCGGTCTCTCGTGTTGGAGCTTCGCCTCTTGATCCATAGATTGATCTGGTCGAAGCTCTATTGTCCAGGTCCTACGTGGGTCGTAGGTGTAGCCGGAGCTGCTACCTCCTTTCTATGGTGGCGGTGGTGCAGGCTGGTGTTGGCGTAACTAGCGCTTTGTCCCTCCACTTGGTGGTCGATTATCGATGTCAAAACAGCCGGATCTCAATCTGGGTTCCCGAATGTGCGTCTAGGATCGATGGTAACAGGAGGCGGGGGGACACAATGTTTACAGAGTTTGGGCCCTCTCTAT
>JAHIAM010005174.1:0-71659 GCA_021605205.1 Aegilops longissima
CGGCCAAATAGTGCGCATGGCGTCATGTTGACTAGTTAAATTGACCACGTTCCTTGTGGGTCCCACACTCGGATTGCATAGGCAAAAGGTCGAGATAAACACAAATTCTGCTAGTAGCGACAAGGCTCCAATCCGTGCAGGAATCACCTGGTTGTGTATGTATGCATCAAGGCTGATGTGTGCGCATGCGTGTAGATTGAGCACTTGGCGTGAGAGTGTGTTGGTGCGTGTGGTGTCTTGGTGTGTGCATGCATGCGTGCGTGCGTGCGTGTGAGTGTTGCGTGCGTGCGTGTGAGTGTTGCGTGCGTGCGTGGCTGCGTGTGTATGCGTGTGAGTGTTGCGTGCGTGTGTGGGTGCATGTGTTGTGTGAGTGTTGCGTGGATGCGGTTCGTGTGCATGCGTGCGTGTGTATAATCACCACACCAGCTCACTGTGTGTTAAAGCAGACGGCTCAACATACCAATACAAGGCCACCTTGTCCGTTGTGCCTTGGTCATGACTTGAACCACCGTCCAAATATTTTTTTGTTGTTTGTTTTCATTCTTACTAGCAAGATGCCGTGCATTGCACGTAACATCAAGATGCATTTGTATGACTTGTTTATCTTGTGAGAGAAAAGGATGAATGAGGAAGGCCTTATTTGCAAATGTGGAGAGGTGTGTGGGTACCTTTTGCAAAATTGCCATAGTTTCTTTCCTATCATCGGATATAAATCGGACGACCTATATTAGGGATGGCGGGCACACCATCATCACCAACTCTGTTTTTTATAAGAGTGTATTTTATGTATTTTATAAGAGTGTAGATGTAGGGTAGATACAAGTCGGCGAGGTGGGAGCGATGGTAGTGAGATAATGTGATGCAACACTAGAGGTGCCACGTGGGCGTTTAAGCTGGTCAACTAGTCATGTCATGAGCAAATCTGAGGTTATCACGGTGAGCCCATGACTGTATAATAACCACTAAGCGTAAATGGTGGTATTTGTAATGAGTGGATTATGAAGTCAATGTACGTATCGTTCTTTCGCTTCAAATACAATGATCGTCATTGCATATATCGTGAGAGAAAGATGAAACATGCGTGAATTTTCTGGGGCTTACTTTTAGAGGACACGGAGATAGTTTTGTGTGCATACGTGAAAGGCGTCTGAGGGGATATCACGATGGAGAGAGATGCTCTTCGTTTTATTTATCATGACTAACTTTGTATATAGTATAAAAATATACATATTCAGTCTGAATAAATATCATTATGGGCACCATGAATGCAAATTAGCGTTAATACTCCTCCATATAACTTTGTAATGTTGTATATATGTAGAAACTCTAAAATAATTTTTGGCCACATTTTATTCAAAAGGAATGTTGTATGCAAAATAAGCGTGAAGAGGGCTTTTTAGATCAATGGGGTGCGTGATGTAACATGTGTGAATGTGTAGTTGATGCATTTGGCGGGCTAGAGAGGTATGTGTGTGTAATACGTATTAGAGAGAGGCATGGATAGAGGGGCCGTGAGCGTGGGAGAGATATACGAGAAATGAGAGTGGTCTAGAGAGAGAGAGAGACAAATATGACATCACAACAAGAGATTCCATTCCCTTGAGTGTGTATATGCAAGGGGGAGGAATAGAGGCACCGGGAGAATTTTACGTGTGTGTGGTGTTTGTGTTGGTATGTGTGGGTGTGAGAAGATAATGAGGCGTGGGGGCGGAGGGTGTGTCACGCGTGAGGTCAGTGGGTCAAGGTGAGGCCATTCGTTCGGTTCCGTCATGCCACATTGGTGGCCCGTGGCGCATTTAGGAAGACCCATGGATGACTAGTCGTACAAGACAAAAATAGTAAAATTGTGAAGGACTCTGTGTCCTTGACAAAGCGGCTAGGATTTGTAACCTGAGTTCTCGGACTAAAGGTAACCCTTTATCTCGATATTACTATTCATCAACCTAACTTTAAGGGGCATCCTACAGAATGCTCTGCTAGAATCATACTAAATCGATTCTGAAGAGGTGTGAGACAATGTGTGAGAAGCAGCGTAAAGATAATAATGCGTACATGAGACACGTAGGCAGGTCCATGTATATAGAAAGGGTCGATGAGGATTGTGCGTATGTATGTTTGCGAGAGGAAGAGTGCTTGTGATAAAGGTTAGTGAAAATAGTTGTAAATGGTTATGAGAGGGAGGGAGGGTTATATCTAGAGCATGTGTGCGAGAAAGACACCTCGGGAGAGACTGTGTGAGCATGTGTGAGAGACCACCAATGGAGAGTGAAACTACACGTAAAATACTGCTCTACACATTGATTAAAGATATAAATTGTATCCAAATATTAGGATGGGATCATGATATTTGCAATTAGATGTAAGGCGGTCATTGATCCATCGGACATCTAGATTCTATCTAATTTGAGCATGTCTATGTTATTATTAAACACAATTGATCCACATAGTTAGTATTTTGAACTCCGGACAATGCATCGCTTTAGTCGAATATAAGCGTGAGTATAGTTCATGTTGTGTGTGTAAAGCACATTATACATCTGAAAGTTACACAATGGACATTATAAATAGCTACCTATGAACTAGCATACATTTGAATTCAACTTAAGGTGGTTTAAAAAAATTGAATTCAACATGAAGTCCATTCAATTATTTGAATTTGATATCATGGCATTTGTAAACCATACCTAAATTATGGGGGCACCAACCTTTGCTCTGATTTTGTACATAATAGCATATGTAGTCGCGTACAAAATAGATTCAAATTTAGATCCTCCATTCCAAAATAATCGTAGTTATAGGATTTTCAAGTGTCAAAATTTCAAAAAGAAGTGGATAATTTAATGAGGTTTTCAAACATACAAGGTCAAATATAACGTTGTCTATTTAGGTCAATCCTCATAGTTCAAGAGTACTCTAAGCGTGAATTCTTGTGTTTCAAAATTTGAGCGAGCGCGTAAAAGAGCCTCTACTACTTGAAACTGCGTGAGACCAATGTTTGGTAGTACAAAAATTACTTTTCTAATAACTCCGACCGTGAAACCTACCATTGACGTCCAAAGGTCTAACCAGGGTAGGTTTGTAGCTTCATCTAGGCGCCACCAACGCATCAAAAAATATTCATACACAATGGCCGCCCTAAGCACACATGTGCTGACGAAATCGCTCCGCCCACTATTTGGGACACAGGACTACCATCCTACCCCGACCATGATGGGTCTGAAATTTAAGAGGGGGCAAAGTTTGTACTTTCCCCAAATTTCAAACAAGCGCGTCCCATTTCTGTTCAAAAAGCCAAAAACAAGCGCGTCTACGGCCGAAACATGGTTCCCCACCCGTCGATTCCCATTCATACTCCGTGGGCGCCAAAACTACCTCTCCACCAGCAGCGAAACCGGCGTCCTCCGTCGCCACCCCATCCCACCCATCAACGCCGCCCTCCTCCATCACGCCGGGCGATACCCGGCGTCGTCGTCCACCGCAACCTCAACATAGCGCCCTCCACGGCTAGTAGTTGAAGCCAAGGCCGAGCCGTCCGTGCCGAACCAGTTCAACCACGCCGTCCTCGCCTCCCGCTGCCGCTCCAACCGCCACCCTCCACCGCGGAGCTCTTCCTTCTATGCCGTCCTTCACCGCCTCGGATCTGCTTCCCCTCCGCCGACATCGACCCACAACCACGATCAACAATTTGTCCATGGGTTCGTCCAAGCCTGCACCCTCGAACATTGGTTTCCCGGTAAAAAAAAAAAAATCGGCGCGACATGTGGAGAGAACATCGGTTTCCCGGTAAAAAGAAGAAAATTAGCGCGACATGTGGAGGTGACCACACGACAAAAAGCGTACTCCTCTTCCCTTATTAGGGAAATCTTACGTCTCTGCTTGCATGGTATTCATCCCACGAAGACGATGAGTTGACGCTTCTTCTTGATACTAGATGTTCCTAGTAACTTCGCGATGCACAAGGTTTCTCCTCATATACTATTTCACCTTAGCTAGAGGTCCATCGCCCCTTGAATTTCCATTTCGGCGGTGGATTCCCAATTAGCGGAAGCATTCCCAGCGTAACAGTAGCTAGTATGCCTATTACGCGGGAAGCGATGCTGTAGTGTTTATCTTAGGGCGTGTGGCCTGAAACTCTGGCGCTGATCTGGAGGTCGGTCGGGATTAAAGGGATGGCACAGGCGCTGCCAAGCATGGCGGTGGTGTGAGGTCGATGGGAGGCGGGGAGGCGGAGGCAGGTGCAGGCGGTGGTCGTGGCGGTTCGAGAAAGATCATGAACAGTGACTTGCGGGAGGTGAGCGAAGGCCATCTGCCGTTCCTTATAGATCAGACGGTTCATTAAAAAATCGACTAACCTATTTATTTTTAGTCATTGTTATCTTAGATATGACCACATGTTGTGGTGTCTTTGGAGGAGTACCTACATTTCTGTGCTCATATATTACAGAATCATACGGAGTAGAATCTAATTTTGTTTGCCATGCAATGTTGTAGAGCTATCATATGTCTCCTATCATTTATTTTTTAGCCACACTATACTGCTACTTTTACGATTGCACTAGTTACGCACACACTTCACCCTTACTCTCACTATTGTGTTTTTATGCAAGGGTATTTCAGACTCTGCTGCCATGAGAGAATCCAAAAGAAAAGATAGAAATCGCTCCCGACCGTATGCTGGTAGGCAAGACACGTTACAATGCTATAAAGGTGCGATGTCGCGGATGGAGGCGATGGCGTAGCTCTGGAGTTGATGACCTGCTCGCAATGAACCACCATCGGTGCTTGCTTTAACTTCACCGTGTCATATGTGGTTGCATGTTCCATATGGTGTATAGCTTGTATTGAAAGGCGAAGTCGGTAAGATAAGGAAAGATATTTTTTACATGAACCACCATCCGTGAGCACGGAAGACAAATAGCTAGTGGGGCCTTTGGCGAGCCGGTGACAAGCCCAACAAAGATAGGCATCTTTGGAAGCCAACTAAAAGCTGCAATGGTGGCGAAGCAGCCGCCTCTGTAACATCCCAAAATTCTAAATTTTGGAATGTTATATTAGATAAATAGCTATGCTTATTATGCGATTGTTTGTTTGAGTGATTGAGTGAAATTGAGTGGAATTTGAAAATTTTGAAATTTGGATGAGAGGGAATAAAATGACTTTCCCAAAACTATCCCCTTTGCTTTTTTTGGATCTCAATGAATTCAATTCCATTCCAACACCAAAACCCTAGAGTGAAGATGAAATGACTTATTCCATTTGGAATGAAAAGGGTTTTGGAAGGATTTGAAATTTCAACTGAAAATATTTCAAATTCAAAGCTTTATGCAACTCTATGATTTTCATGAGAGGAGATAAAATGAATTCTTCAATTATATGAAATATGAGTTGGAGGTTAAAAAGAATCAAATTGAAAGTCATTTGAAAGTATCTTGAAAACCCCTTTCAAATTTGGGATTATTTGGATTTTGTTCAAATTATTTTTCTCCTAAAAATAAGTAAATGGAAATTAGGGTAAAATGATTCCCTTCTATGGAAAATTAGGAGAAAATAAATTTGAAATAATTTTGTAATTTAAAAATGATTTTTGTTGGGTTTTATTGCAATGACAACACTATTTGAGTTTTGTAAATTTTGAGGATTTTATTTGAACTTGAAAAATAGTTCAGGTTGTAGGAAATCTTTTTACGATCATTTTGGTATATATATGTCCTATATAAAATATTTATATTTTATAAGTTATCTCTGTTTTTGTTTTATTAAAAATTAAAGAACCCCCAGTATGACCGAACCTTGCCCGGCCAGTAGAGGCACCCATGGCCTTGGCGTGACCCAGCCCGGCCACCAGTGCGACCGAGCCGGCCAGTGAGCCAAGCGCCCTCCCTCGCCCGAATCCCTTGGTGGTCGCCCGACCCGCGCCGCACCCCCTCTCTCTCTCGTGGTGGGACCCCCACCCCCTTCTTCCTCCTGCATGCATGCCGAGGCAGCGCGCGCCTTCGCCGGATCCGCCGGATCCGGGATTCGCCGATCCTCGATCGCCTCCTCGCCAAGGTGAGCCCCCCTATAAACCCCCCGACCCGTTTCCCCCTCGCCCCCTCACCGGCGCCCTCCTCCCTCCGCCTTCATGGGAGACCGAGGCGCCCGCCCCGCCATCCGCCGCCTCGACCCACCCAGCCACCCAGGCTCGCTTGAGCCCACCCGGACTCCTCGCCCGCGCTGCACCAGCTGGAGCCCTTCGCCGGCGCCCCGACCACCGGTCGCCGGAACCATCGCCGACCCGAGCCGCCGCCGCCGTCGCCGACGGTAAGTCGCGGACCCCTCCTCGCCGTTAGATTCGATCGTCACGGTGAGATTAGATCCCTCCCGAAGAATATGTTTTATATAAAACCGGTTCGGTCGGTTTAGTTAGTCAGTTTATTTTTAAGTTAGGTTTTTATTTAAATCGGCCGATTCGTTTAAAACGCTAGGCCCGTTTAGTTATATTACATGCGAGGCGTAGGTTAGGCCATTAGGCCATTTTCTTTATTTTCGTTTTCTGTTTTAACAGAATAGTTCAGATTTGAAAAATTCATATCTTTTATTCTGTTTAATATTTTAGGTGATTCCTTTTTTGTTGATTTGCAAATTTTCTATAGTTTCTGAAGAAAATATATTTAGCTATGTTAAAATTATTTATAATTGCTTTATTTTAGATTTAGTCAGAATAGTAAATCTGTCATAAAATGAGCTAGGAAAATTATTTTTAAAAGATTCTTTTGTCCCAACTTTGTTTTGACATTGCAAACCGTAGGAATTAATTTGGGCATTTTAGGATTAATAAAAAATTAGTTTTAATCAGAATCTTGTTATTCTTAATTAATTAACTAGATATTGTTTTCCTATTATTTTAATTAGTAAATAAATTTATTTTTCACATGTGGTTGACTATTCTAGGATAGTTTCTGCCACTTTATAGCATGAACTTTTATTTATAATAAATAAAACTTTTATTTTATTTTCTTAATAAAATTTGAATTAGGCCTAATAGGAGTTTTATAATAGCTTTTAAATTGATTCTTTTGCTCCTAGTTGCTTAATGCATTATTTTCTGCTAAGTTAACATAAACTCATGCTTAGGTTATGTTAAGAAATTTTTTGTTATATAAAACTATTTTTGTTGTTGCTTGAAATAGGAAAAAACCTTGAGTTGGATTTCTTTGAGTTTTCTATTGGGTTCTGATTCGTTTGTTTTGATGTGTTATGTTACTATGCTATTGTGTTAAGTGATCATATGCTATGTGCTTATTATGGTTATTGTTTGCCTCGGTAGAATTTCCGGTCTGAAGTTTGCTACCACGAGTTCCTAGTTTTCGAAGATCCTCAACAAGGCAAGTTCACGTTGACCATGCTTTCATACCTATGTTTTATTGCATTTAGTGGCACCTTTGCAACCACCCCTCAGTAGTGTTATTGAATCCTTGTAGTTGAGTAGTATGCATGAGGTAGGAACCCATCACCCTGTTACCAAGCCGGGGCGTTATTTATTTAAATGCTACGCTATAGTAGGCGGGGTTGGTATGAGTACTCGAGAGTGGTGTGAGAATGGAGGACTCTCGTCAATGGCGACAACTCCATGATGGCATCTGCAAGGACTGCATTTCAAGGCCTCAAGACTTCAAGACTCGAGACAAGAATTCAATACACTCTTGGGTGAAGGGCGGTTGTGGGCACCTGGAGAAACCAGTGGTTGGCGGGATGCATGGAAGCGCCATGACATCTTGCGGAAAGCTTCACCCAGACTCAAAGGCGGAAGAATACTTCATGCCGGAAGCTTACGTGCAACCGCAAGTCATTATGGGCTCGGCTTGGTTGACCTTAGTTGTGACTCTGGCTGGGGCGGTACTAGCAGATGTAGAACTACGGTAGGATGGGATGAGTGCAGACGGTGGTCGGAGGAACTCTTGGAAGACCATGTTTGGTCATCTTGTTCTCAAACACCACGAAGTGCGAGAGCGTAAAGAGAGGACCGAATCTTGCGGGAAAAGTGTACAAACCTCTGCGGAGGTTTAAACCTAATCGATTAGCCGTGTCCCGATTCACGGACAATTTGAGCATCTGGACTTGGATCTATCTGGAACTCTCAACACAGTTGATAACAATTGTGGGCAACTTATGATGATTTTGGGCTATGAGACATCGGTTGGTGGAACCATGTCATGATAGGAAATTCCATAGTACATACTTCATTTATTCCTTTGATGTAGGAAAATAAATCAGCTTTTACATAAACAAAACTCAGACCAGAGCCACAAAGCCATATTGCATATAGTATAGTTTTATCATCTGTTTTCTCATGTTGTGATCTTGCGGTACATTCAATGTCTTGACCTACTACGGCTGCAACGTATCATGTTGCAGATACTTTCTTCCGATGAGTAAAATGCAGTGCAGGGTTACGGTCTACACTCAACCTGCCGATGGCGTTGATGGGACTCCACACCCGTTTGATTGTTTCCGCTGAGTATTAAGAGGTATATATCATTTCGTTATTTATACATGTGATTGCACTTTGATATATACATTGATGTCTTGTGTGTGTCGACATCTTGATCGAGGATGTACGAAACACGGAGGCTTGACCGTCGAGGTCGGTCGCTTCTGAAATGGTATCGAGCACATGTTGTGTGAAACGTGACCTAGAAATCGGAAAGCCCCTAGGACGAGGATGTCTCAAAAACTTTATTTTCAAAAGGATCCTTTACTTCTCATCTTTTTGATTTTATCTAGTAGTTCCTCGACCTCAAATAGTTAGAATATACCCTTTTCCTTTTGACCACATGAAGGATCATTGAAGCCGCTCCAAGAAAGATATCGGACAGTGATGACCCTTCAAAGTAACCAGGATTTCACCATGCATTAGATGAGTTGAAGCTGCAACAATTGAAGACTACGAAGACTTGAAGAATTTGAAGTTCTGAAGAATTATTTGACCTTTAGAAGACCAAACCCTGTTATACACCTACGTTAGATCTGACGATTAAGTGAGCTGTCATTTGTTTGATGTTTTCCGATAGCCACAAAGTAAAACTTGTTTCTTCAAAACTATAGTTTGTATTGCGTGTATTCTTCCCCACCTCTCTCATATCCCATCCCAAAACTTTTGGACCCATTAGATGATGAATGAAGTTGGACTGATATTCTCTGGACCAAAGACTCGGCCGGAGGCGAGCTATGGATCGAGAACATGGAAAATCACTTGAGAGCAATTTGGTTTCAAGGAAGTATGAGGTCAATCGCTCTTGATTACTTTGAAGGAAGCTGCAACACAGTGGAAAATGCATCAAGCTATCTGAGGGATGGGATGGAGCAAAGACTTGGAAAGAATTCAAGAAGACTCGACAAGATCTCGTCTTATCCGGAAGCAACATGATACACCAAGAAATAAACCTTGTGCACTGCAAGATTTGCGGAGAAATAGGACACACCCAGGGAACACAAGGATGGATGCCCTCATTGTGAGGAGAAACACCCGGTGAGGAATGCCCAACTAGTAAGGTGACTTGTTTCTTGTGAAGGAACCACCCACTACCCGACTCGGTGTTACATTTACCCCATGGTGCAACAAACTATTCAGGAGCGGGAAGAAGGAATGAAAGAAGTTCTCAGAAGTTATGAAAGAACCGATGATGAATGAATATGTTGAAGACCTTGATGGAGAAGGCCTCAACAGATTTTACTCAATGCACTGCTATTCATGTGGAGAAGAAGGACATTTTAGCAACATTGTCCCCGAGGAAGAAAAGAGTATCTGGGATACTTCCGACAGCGAAGTGAAGTTTGATCCGGGAGATAGAAACTCGATCATTCTGAGAGAAATCCGGGAAGAGAAAAGAAGGCAACCCGAGAACAACGCAATTTTTGCGAGAGAAGGACCTAAGTCATATCACTTATTACAGGTGCAAGGATTTAGGTCATTACGCTAGTAAATGTCGAGAAAAAAGCCAAGAATCCAAGGAGCCGCATAATCACAAAGAAGCCCGAGACATGTCGGAAGTCATTTGTTTTTCGCTGCAAGGAGGCAGGACATTATGCTATTAAATGTCCCGACAAGATGAAAGCTGGAGTTGAGTAGTTGGAATTTTGATATTGGAAACAAGAGTAGTAGAAAACAATTTCATTTTCATGAGTTCGATGAGTTGAGTTATGTAATGAGTGCTCGAGAGATTGTAATGAATTCGTGAAATCAATAAAGTTAATGTGTCATGATTTCATCGTGGATTGTTTTTTTTTGAGTTGTTACTCTGTGAACAAAGATTTTGACCATTTTCGAGGATATGAGAAATATGGTCTATGGATGAATCTGTGAATTTCATTTTAAGGGTGATAGTACCCTATGAAGAACACTAGACCAATGGAAATGGAAATGTGTCCCACAGGTTGGAGTTTGGAAAAAAAATGAGTTGGAGTTTTATCTTTGATATGATGGTATGAAGAAATGAAATGTTATTGGATTTAAAGTGGTGTAATGTTGGAAAATGGAGCAATTGTAACTCCAGGGCGAGTTAAACTTATACAAGAGTTGAAGTGAGCCATAACCCACGAGCCAGGGAGTTAATAAAGCGGGCACACTCTTCTTTGTAGGAACATGTTTGGAAGAAAACTACGAGTTTAATCATCCGACATTTTAGGAGGATCTGAAAACCTGAGAGTGGTGAAGTAAAGATAGATGTTTGTTTAGCTTGCGAAACCATGGATTTACTCGAACCAGTTAGAGAACAAGAAAATTCTGCAATGCTTGTGAGTATGCCCGAGTGTTAGAATCGTGATTCTTGTTTACGTATGTGGTAATGATTCAAATGCAGGATGGATTGGCCCCATACGGAGACTTCTATCATGAACTATCATATGTTGATGGAAAATCGAGAGCCTCGAAAACCATAGAAAAGTGTCGTAGCGATAAGCCATAAAACCATAGAATGGTAGGATAATGGAACCCCTTCTGACAGCAGCGTTGCCAATCGTAGGTTATACGGTGAGGTTCAACCAGACCCGTTTTCTGCGGAGAAACCATGAATTGTAGACCACCATGAGTATTTGATAGTTGTCTAGAATGGACACGAACCTATCAACTAAGAAGATCAAGTCTCGGACGAACTTCAACTTTGTGAACCGACCCGATTTTGAGAAAACTCTATGCTCTGACGGAAGAAGCGTTAATGAAGGAGCTATTGAAAGATATGTGAAGAGACATACATTATCGGCACTCGGAGGAAATATCTGAGTTCATTGGAACCGTAACCTTGTTTTTAAGTGTGGTAGCACCCTGACCTTCGACCAAAATATTTACTAGAAGACCCCAACCCTAACCTTTTCTTGCTAGCCTCTTGAATCTAGGGGCGAGATTCATTTTAAATAATGGTAGGTTTGTAACATCCCAAAATTCTAAATTTTGGAATGTTATATTAGATAAATAGCTATGCTTATTGTCGATTGTTTGTTTGAGTGATTGAGTGAAATTGAGTGGAATTTGAAATTTTTGAAATTTGGATGAGAGGAATAAAATGACTTTCCCAAAACTATCCCTTTGCTTTTTTTGGATCTCAATGAATTCAATTCCATTCCAACACCAAAACCTAGAGTGAAGATGAAATGACTTATTCCATTTGGAATGAAAAGGGTTTTGGAAGGATTTGAAATTTCAAGCTGAAAATATTTCAAATTCAAAGCTTTATGCAACTCTATGATTTTCATGAGAGGAGATAAAATGACTTCTTCAATTATATGAAATATGAGTTGGAGGTTAAAAGAATCAAATTGAAAGTCATTTGAAAGTATCTTGAAAACCCTTTCAAATTTGGGATTATTTGGATTTTGTTCAAATTATTTTTCTCCTAAAATAAATAAATGGAATTTAGGGTAAAATGATTCCCTTCTATGGAAAATTAGGAGAAAATAAATTTGAAATAATTTTTGTAATTAAAAATGATTTTTGTTGGGTTTTATTGCAGCAGCAACACTATTTGAGTTTTGTAAATTTTGAGGATTTTATTTGAACTTGAAAAATAGTTGAGGTTGTAGGAAATCTTTTTACGATCATTTTGGTATATATATGTCCTATATAAAATATTTATATTTTATAAGTTATCTCTGTTTTTGTTTTATTAAAGAAATAAAAATAAACCCCCAGCGCCAGCCGAACCACTAACCAGCCAGCGCTTGAGGCACCCATGGCCTTGGCCCAGCCCGGCCCACCGAGTAGCAGCAAGGCCGGCCTAAGCGAGCAAGCGCCCTCCCGCGCCGAATCCCCAGCGTCGTTCGCGCCCACCGCGCGCACCCTCTCTCTCTCTCGGCGGTGGGACCCCCACCCCCTTCTTCCTCCTGCGCCGCCGAGCAGCGCCGCCGCTCGCCGGATCCGCCGGATCCGGGATTCGCCGATCCTCGATCGCCTCCTCGCCAAGGTGAGCCCCCTATAACCCCCCGACCCGTTTCCCCCTCGCCCCTCACCGACGCCCTCCTCCCTCCTTGCCTTTCATGGGAGACCGAGCGCGCCCGCCCGCCATACCGCCGCCCGACCCACCCGACCACCCAGGCCTTGAGCCCCACCCCGGACTCCTCTCGCGCGCTGCACCCGCGGAGCCCTTGCCGCAAGCGCCCCGACCACAGGTCGCGGAACCATCGCCCGGCGAGCCGCCGCCGCCGTCGCCGACGGTAAGTCGCGGACCCCTCCTCGCCGTTAGATTAAGCCAGCGTCGGTCGAGATTAGATCCCCGAAGAATATGTTTCTATAAAACCGGTTCGGTCCGGTTTAGTTAGTCAGTTTATTTTTAAGTTAGGTTTTTATTTAAATCGGCCGATTCGTTTAAAACCCTAGGCCCGTTTAGTTATATTACATACAGGCGTAGGTTAGGCCGATAGGCCATTTTCTTTATTTTCGTTTTCTGTTTTAACAGAATAGTTCGAATTTGAAAAATTCATATCTTTTATTCTGTTTAGTATTTTTAGGTGATTCCTTTTTGTTGATTTGCAAATTTTCTATAGTTTCTGCAGAAAATATATTTAGCTATGTTAAAATTATTTATAATTGCTTTATTTTAGATTTAGTCAGAATAGTAAATCTGTCATAAAATGAGCTAGGAAAATTATTTTAAAAGATTCTTTTGTCCCAACTTTGTTTGACATTGCCAAACCGTAGGAATTAATTTGGGCATTTTAGGATTAATAAAAAATTTATTTTTAATCAGAATCTTGTTATTCTTAATTAATTAACTAGATATTGTTTTCCTATTATTTTAATTAGTAAATAAATTTATTTTTCACATGTGGTTGACTATTCTAGGATAGTTTCTGCCACTTTATAGCATGAACTTTTATTTATAATAAATAAAACTTTTATTTTATTTTTCTTAATAAAATTTGAATTAGGCCTAATAGGAGTTTATAATAGCTTTTAAATTGATTCTTTTGCTCCTAGTTGCTTAATGCATTATTTTCTGCTAAGTTAACATAAACTCATGCTTAGGTTATGTTAAGAAAATTTTGTTATATAAAACTATTTTGTTGTTGCTTGAAATAGGAAAAAACCTTGAGTTGGATTTCTTTGAGTTTTCTATTGGGTTACGATTCGTTTGTTTTGATGTGTTATGTTACTATGCTATTGTGTTAAGTGATCATATGCTATGTGCTTATTATGGTTATTGTTTGCCTCGGTAGAATTTCCGGTCTGAAGTTTGCTACCACGAGTTCCTAGTTTTGAAGATCCTCAACAAAGGCAAGTTCACGTTGACCATGCTTTCATACCTATGTTTTATTGCATTTAGTGGCACCTTTGCAACCACCCCTCGGTAGTGTTATTGAATCCTTGTAGTTGAGTAGTATGCATGAGGTAGGAACCCATCACCCTGTTACCAAGCCGGGGCGTTATTTATTTAAATGCTACGCTATAGTAGGCAGGGGTTGGTATGAGTACTCGGAGTGGTGTGAGAATGGAGGACTCTCGTCAATGGCGACAACTCCATGATGGCATCTGCAAGGACTGCATTTTCAAGGCCTCAAGACTTCAAGACTCGAGACAAGAATTCAATACACTCTTTGGGTGAAGGGCGGTTGTGGGCACCACTGGAGAAACCGTGGTTGGCGGGATGCATGGAGAAGCGCCATGACATCTTGCGAGCTTCACCCAGACTCAAAGAGCGGAAGAATACTTCATGCCGGAAGCTTACATGTGCAACCGCAAGTCATTATGGGCTCGGCTTGGTTGACCTTAGTTGTGACTCTGGCTGGGGCGGTACTAGCGAGATGTAGAACTACGGTAGGATGGGATGAGTGGGGACGGTGGTGGGAGGAACTCTTGGAAGACCATGTTTGGTCATCTTGTTCTCAAACACCACGAAGTGCGAGAGCGTAAAGAGAGGACCAAATCTTGCGGGAAAAGTGTACAAACCTCTGCGGAGGTTTAAACCTAATCGATTAGCCGTGTCCCGATTACGGACAATTTGAGCATCTGGACTTGGATCTATCTCAGAACTCTCAACACAGATTGATAACTTAATTGTGGGCAACTTATGATGATTTTGGGCTATGAGACATCGGTTGGTGGAACCATGTCATGATAGGAAATTCCATAGTACATACTTCATTTATTCCTTTGATGTAGGGAAAATAAATCAGCTTTTACATAAACAAAACTCAGACCACGAGCCACAAAGCCATATTGCATATAGTATAGTTTTATCATCTGTTTTCTCATGTTGTGATCTTGCGGTACATTCAATGTCTTGACCTACGGCTGCAGCGTATCATGTTGCGAGATACTTTCTTCAGACGAGTAAGAGTATGAGTGCGAGTTACGGTCTACACTCAACCTGCCGATGGCGTTGATGGGACTCCACACCCGTTTGATTGTTTCGCTGAGTATTAAGAGGTATATATCATTTCGTTATTTATACATGTGATTGCACTTTGATATATACATTGATGTCTTGTGTGTGTCGACATCTTGATCGAGGATGGCACGAAACCACGGAGGCTTGACCGTCGAGGTCGGTCGCTCTGACCTCCACCGAGGCTCTCGGGTCCTAGATGATCATGCTCACCACTCCGGTAGGATGTCTAGCTTGTATTGCTTCAATTTGGTTAAATTGCATCTGCTTAGCTTAGACATTATACCTTTGAATATGACATGCCTTTACATTTTTGGTACATACTAGTACATCGTGTATTAACCATGTTCTTACATCAAACTAATGTTCTTGTGTATCCCTCATCAATCACTTATGACGAGGGAGGCAGGCAAGGGACTACTCATTTAAAGAATGCGATGTCGACCTCCGACATGATTCTCAAGAAGCGAAATGCTAGATGAAGATAGTGAATGTAGCTCTGTAGTTGATTACTGACATTTCCCCTACACTAGCATCGCAGTGCTTGCTCTAACTTAGTAGCGTGATATGTGGTTGCATGTTGCATATGGTGTCTAGATTGTAATTCTTCCAATCTGGTTAAGCGCATGTGCTAGTCTGCTTAGCTTATACATTATACTGTTAATGTGACATGCCTTCTGTATTTAGTACATAGTACATCTGTCTATTAAGCATGTCCTTACATAAAACTATTGTTTTTGTATCCGCATCAATCAACATGAAGAGACACCTTTAGTATATGCGGTGCGATATTAGTTGAAATTTCATTTATGATGGGACACTTTTATCTTGGCGAGTCATATTGGTTGCATCTTTCATGTGGTGTCTAGCTTGCATTGCTTCTTATTTCTTTGGAATGGTTTACTTAGTTTACACAAACAGTTATGAACATGCCATGCCGTCTGTTTTTCGTACATATTCCATCCTGGTATCATGTGTTTGCCTTACATCAAAGTATTGATTGTCACTATCATGCATGAATGAGTTACGAAGAGAATTTTATTGCTTTTCTTATCGGTCTTACTTGACAATTCAAAATCAATAAAGCGGAAGGAAGTTAGCAAGGCAGCGGATAAAGGTGCTCCTTCGAGCGGAGGCCTCTCTGATTTCTACTCCTCCACACCCCAAGATGATTTCCAAGACAACACATGCATAGACACTCAACAAAGCTGTGTTTATGATGAGCACGTCTCCCCTAATGCAGCATCACGGTGCTCCCTCTAACAGCATTGTTATATGTGGTTGCATGTTATGTGTGATGTCTATCTTGTATTGCTTCTAATTTTGTTGAATTCCATCTGCTTACTTTACATTATACTTGAATAAGACCGTGTTCTGTTTCTAGAACATACAATATCATCTATCACACCATGTTCTTACATCAAATTACTCTTGTTGTGTAACTTTGCAACAATCACTTATCATAAGACACGTTTGACTTTGGAGTGTGATATAGGTTACATCTCACATTCTTTTCTAGCTTGTACTACTAATTTGTTGAAATGGCACTTATGGTGAGACAGTTTTAACTTGGTAGAGTGATATTAGTTGCATCTTTCATATGGTGTCTAGCTTTCATTGCTTCTAATTTGTTGAAATGCCTTCTCCTTAGTTTACACATCATAAGCTGTGAATATGCAATCTGTGAATATGCAATGGCGCTAATGAGAGACCTCTAACATGGTAGTGTGATGTTGTTTGCATCTTGCATATGATTTATTTCTTGTCTTGCTTCACATTTGTTTAGCGTCATTTATGATGAGACCTTTATTAACTTGGCGGAGGCGATATTTGTAGCATCTTTCATATGGTGTCTACCTTCCATTGCATTGCTTCTAATTTGGTGAAATGTCTTCTTCTTAGTTTACACATCATAGTTACGGTTATCTCTTACATCCATTTTTCATACATATTACATCCTCCTATCATGTGGTTGTCTAACATCAAAGTTCAGTTAAATGCATCACGCATCAATTTGTTACGAAGAACTAAATTGTTATTCGTTTTCTTGTAAACTTGACTTAACATGGCACGAGAGAAAGAGGAAGAAACACAGAATGGCGGGGAATGAGAAGCGGATGAATCCTGCGAGATTCTTTGAAATGCGATGGTGCAATAGAAGGTCAAAGTCGGCGGAAAATTCTGCAAACACGACATTCCATGCTACAGAGTTGCAAAAAAATCAAGCGAAACAAATAGCTGCCACCAAACAAGCGAGAGACAAGCCTAGTTCTTGCAACACCTACCACGGTACTACCGGTGCCACGACTTACTCGTCGTCAAGTGAAACTAGCAGCATGTTCCCAAGCTCCCTTGCCACGACACTACTTCCCAAGCCTTTGTTGACACAAGGCAGTTGGCAATATCGGATGAACCTTGTGAGCTTCAACAGCAAGAAGGTAGTTCTTTGAGTCAAATTCTTGTTGCATGCTTCTTTATATGTAGTCTCACTTGTTTGATGTACACTAACACTTCCTATGTTAGTTGTTGGACTAGCACCTAGGCGCAGAGGAAACAAACATCAGGGATAATGCTCGATAGGTTAACTAAATCTAGAGGAAGAATGGAGATCCGTTTTGAGGCAGGTTTAAAAAGGCCACGTGATGCTCTGAGTCAGCCAAGTTAGTATCGGAGGCAGCGGTTCTTTGTTAGGTGTCAAATGCGTATCCTCCCAACATGGATTGATGCAGGGAATGACAAAAGCGAAACCAGTTCAACACCTTCCTCGACCATTTATCTGTAAGTATGGTTATGTATGGAAACTAGTAATATTGTCTTGCTCATCCCATACTTTCTAGGTTCTTGATAATGAGACTCCCATAATTTTCAGCAGATGAGGTTCAAGTTGGATAGCCAAGATGATGCAACCGGACAAGCTTGCACCCATGTTTTCAAGTCTTCTCTGACGATGTCGGTATAACGAGGAAAACTCACTTTGAAGGCAAGGCTAACGGTGAACTTTCCCAAACATCTCAAGTGGAAAATATATCGGATGAAGGCGGAGGGCCTTGTTAAACTTGATGCGATTGATATCGGTACATTATATATATGTGATCGAGATCACATGTTGAAGTCCTATTTACGCATGTGCCACACAAATCTATCTTCTTGTAGGTGAACTGTTCAAAGAACAAGGCCAACTGTCTGAAAGTGAAATTCAAAGGCAGCGGTATCTCATAGCTATATTGCACTGCTGCGAGGCTCTTGTAATTAGCTCTTTGTTTCATATTTTCGATCTACCATATTATCCGATCTATATTGACTTGTTAGAAATGCGGAGGAAAGCCATAAGGACCAAAAAGTACTGAACCAAATGTTGTGGAAATCTTCAAGGGTGTCACACCAGCAAGAAGAAGGGCATGACTACACCGATCAAAGCATTGTTGTAAGTCCTTAATCCTCATGCGTTTTAACTACTACTTACTCGACTTGTGCCTTGAAGCTGCATGGTTTGCAGCCAATGTCTATTACTCTTTTCAGTTTTATACACAATTGTCTTAGCGTATCATTGCACCTTACAAGGTTTAAAGGAGAGAGTGATGTTCCTTTGATCTTGACACGTAATCTAGTTCCGTCTTTGGACTTGCCCACACAACATTACAATTGCTGTTTATGCATTCTCGGTTGTTTTGTGATATGAATGATGTCATACTATGGTTACCGTATTATAAACCGTCTCTTTATCCTTAGCCCTCAATACAATGTGAAGAAATATACAATACATTAGCGATGGTACATGGTCACATGTTTGGAACCTAGTTTTTTATGTACTTTGCAATAATATACAACTAATATTTTACATGGGTTCACTAGAATAAGTTACGTATATAGACCAAAGCTATTTTGTTTGGTTTGCTGCCTCCTTAATATCTTACATTACGGTACTACTAATGTAAAACCTCAACTTTTTAGCGAGCTATGGAAAAAATGGTGGAACCGCCACCTTACGAAGGTGGCGAGCAACTATAACGCAATGTCAACTCTTGCTGCGGTGGGTGATACACATCCACTAACGGTGCCAAAAGCACGTTCCTGCGTAATACTGGGTTGGTTGTTAAGGCAATATCGTCAAACTGCCTCATGATCAAGATATGCAAGCTCAAAGCAATGTTGCATCTGCGTTCGGACACAAGTCCATTCCCTAACGAGACCCTTTGTGAAACAAGGAGAAACATTGCTCAATGTCGTCAAGATATGCATGGTTTTGAAACGGACTATCGGACATTTGCTATGTTGTTCGAGAACCTAGGGAAATGAAAGCGAGGTTATGGTGCTCCATCGGACAATACAACATGAAAACATAACGGTCGAGGTCAAATGGTGAGCTTACGAACTTACGGTGGTGCATTTATACGCTGGGTATTAAGTTTTATGCCAACCTTCCTTTTGTTATATAGTTATAATTTGTTTTGGTGCGATACAAAATTTATTCTTAACGTGCAGCCACCGGTGAAGAAAATAACAAGCCATTTTTGTATAGTGTAGGGTGTTCCCTATATTTGCCTTTGGTGGCGATCTTTGATGCGAGTGGATGTAATCTGTGCAATCGCCTTAATAGCCTAGCATTAGTTTCAACCTTATTTATTTCCTAGTCTTCTTTTCCCTGGTTTGCTAGTGGCCTAACTACCATGGGCCATATCTGGTCGTAGGATCCATGGGTCTCCTCACAGACCATCGATAAATGGGCTTTATGTCGGTGGGCCTCGGGCGTCGGATAAATGGGTCTACATGGGCGTGTCGGGCATAATTGGTATCGGCCGGACACGATATGGCCGTTAACAGGCCGTAGTAGGACAACAAAGGCTTAATACATCACGGGCATAACAGGTCGTTAATGGGCTAGAATATAGGGCGGGCTGGAAGCAGCATAGCGGGTTAACATGCGAAGCGGGCGACTCTTGCCATGGGCCAAATTTGGCCCATTAGAATAACGAGGCGATGCAGGGCGACTCTTGCCATGGGCGAATTTGGCCCATGGGGGAATAGGCGATGTGGGTGACTCTTGCCATGGGCGAATTTGGCTCATTGGGGAATAGGCGATGTGGGCGACTCTTGCCATGGGCGAATTTGGCCCGTGGGGAACTATGCGATGTGGGTGGAAATGTCGAGGGCGAAAAGAGGTCAGAATGTATGGGCCGTCAATAGGCGAAAGTTAACGAGGGCTGAAGCGGCCCATGTAAATCCGCAGGCGTTAACGGGTATAAAGAAAATTAATGTTCATTATGGGCTAGAGTCACCGTGGGCTGTAAAGGGCGAAAGATCTGAATGCCTCATATGGGCGAAAGGCGTCATGGGCCATACATGGGGCGAAAGTGAAATGGGCTGGTGTTATATTGACGGCCCACATGGCGTTGTTGGGCGATTTCCTTTAGGGCCTAACGGGCGTGAGTTAATGGGCTATTTGCGAAGAGACCGTTAACGAGGCTTTTCATGGGCGCCCGTTAACTTTGACAAAGTCAAGCGGGCGGCTCTGTAAGCTAAATGGGCGATGGTGGGCGTGCGCGTGTCGACATATCATAGGCGCCTATCGACCCAGCGGTGACCGTGTTTCTTCCGGCCAATAAGAATTTTACATGGAAATTTCCCATTGGTCGGGGCTATTAACGGGTTATCGGATCCAAAACCCGACTGATAAGCTTAACGGTGTTACGTTATGGTGGATGCCCGTGTCGGTCACCCTTGGCGAAAGCACTTACGTGGCGTGATTTATCGTCATGGAAGTGGACACTTCCGTGATGATAATTTTGGTAATGTCATGGAACACTTCTCGATATGCAGGTATGACTATCTTGATTACATCATAAATTTGTCATGGATGTACATGCATGGCAAAAGCGACCTCTTGTGACAAACACGTATCATCACGGAAGTGTATTTTTTGTAGTGAATACAATCGTGCCTTGCTGCCCTAACATCCTTTGGGAAAGGGCACATAAAGATTGAACCCAAAGCTAAGCACTTCTCCCATTGCAAGAAAGATCAATCTAGTAAGCGAAACCAAACTAATAACTTCGAAGAGACTTGCAAAGATATCAAATCATACATATAAATTAACCAAATATTGTTCATAGATAAACTTGATCATAAACCCACAATTCGCCGGATCTCGACAAACACACATAAAAAGAATTACATCGAATAGATCTCCAAGATAATCGAGGAGAACTTTGTATTGAGATCCAAAGAAAGAAGAAGCCATCTAGCTAATAAATATGGACCCGAAGGTCTGGTAAACTACTCACACATCATCGAAGAGGCTATGGTGTTGATGTAGAAGCCCTCCATGATCGATTCCCCCTCCGTGGGCGGCGGAAAAAGGCTAAGATGGGATCTCATGGAGTACGAGAAGGTTGTGGCGATGGAAATAGGGTTTTGTGCTGCTCTCTAATGTTTTCGGGGTATATGAGTATATATAGGCGAAAGAAGTAGGTCGGTGGAGCCACGAGGGGCCCACGAGGGTGAAGCGCCTACCTTCCTAGGTGCACCTCCTTGCCTCGTGGCCACCTCGTTGCTTCCTTAAGCGTCCACTTCAAGTCTCTGGATCACGTTTGTTCCAAAACAACTATCCGAAGGTTTCATTCCGTTTGGATTCGTTTGATATTCCTTTTCTGCGAAACTTTGAAATAGGCAAAAATACAGCAATTTACCTTTGGGCCTTTGGTTAGTAGGTTAGTCCCAAAAATAATATATAAGTGTATAATAAAGCCCATTAAACATCCAAACTAGATAATATAATAGCATGGAACAATAAAATTTATAGATACGTTGGAGACGTATCAGGGTCATCCAAAGTAATTGAGCACAACATGAACTGGCGTCAATGTATTCCGCTTCGGCGATGGATAAGGATACCGAGTTTTGTTTCTTGGAGGACCAAGACACAAGAGATCTACCAAGAAATTGACAAGTACCCGAAGTGTACTTTCTATCAACCTTGTCTCCGGCATAGTCCGAACGGAGTAGCCAACAAGATCAAAAAGACCTCTTAGGATACCAAATGCCAAAATTTGTTGTATGTATTAAGTATCTCACTATCCTTTTCACACTTAAGATGACATTCTTTGGGGGTTGCTTGATATTGTGCACATGCACACTTAGCATAATATCGGGACGGGAGGCACATAAATATAACAATGAACCAATCATAGGCGGTAAACCTTTTGGTCAACCGATTTGCCATCCTTAGTCAAGTCAAGGTGTCCACTAGTAGGCATGGGTGTTTTCATACCTTTGCTTTCTTGCATGTTGAACTTCTTGAATAAGTCCTTGGTGTACTTTGTTTGAGAAACAAAGGTGCCTTCCTTAGTTTGCTTGATTTGCAAACCAAGAAGAACTTGAGTTCACTCATCATAGACATCTCAAACTTCTTCCACATTAGCTTCCCAAACTTTTCACTAAAATGAGGTTAGTCAGACCAAATATGATATCATCAACATAAATTTTGCACACAAATAATTCACCATTAACCCTTTTAGTAAAAAGAGTAGAATCTATTTTCCAATCTCAAAGCCTTTTCAATAAGGAACTTGGTCAAGCATTTGTACCACGCTCTTGGAGCTTGTTTAGGACCATGAAGAGCTTTGTGAAGTTTGTAAACATGGTCGAGTTTCTTAGGATTGACAAAGCCGGAGGTTGTAACATAAACTTCCTCCTCAATTTCACCACTTGGAAAAGCACTTTTAATGTCCATTTGGTACAAGGTAATATCATGGTGATTAAGCGTAGGCAAGTAAGATCGGATGGACTCAAGTCTAGCAGCGGGGCATATGTCTCACCGTAGTCCATACCTTCGACTTGAGTGTAGCCTTGGGCGACAAGGCGTGCTTTGTTGCAGATGACTTGTCCATCTTCGTCTTGCTTGTTGCGAAACACCCATTTGGTACCAATAATGTTGTGGTTGTTGTCGGGCTTCTCGACAAATGTCCACTTGATTTCTCTCAAAGTTGTGTAGCTCTTCATGCATGGCATTTATCCAATCCGGATCTTCAATTCTTCTTGACCTTCATAGGTTCAATGCTAGAGATGAATGAATAATTTTCACGAAAGTTAATAAGCGAGTTTTAGGCGAATGGTTCTCGGTTTGAATATCATTAAAGATTTGTTCGGCGGGATTGTCTCTTGAGACTCTTGCTCGAACTTCGTGAGAGCTTTGCTCATCTTCTTCATCATCTTATCCTTCTTCTTGGCCTTCTTCATTGTTGGCGTTGTCGTTCTCTCGTCATGGTGGAGAAGGAGGTTGATGAGGTTCATCTTGATGCATTTCCTCCTTTTCCTCATCTTGATGTGTCCCACTTACGGATGCCTCCATGTCAACTCTTGGTTCACCTTGTCGTGAGGTAGAAGCTTCCACTTGGACGGACGAGGTACTCTCCTTCACCTCTGTTGGGCGAATCTTGCCAATAGACAAGTCTTGGATTATACGAAGGGTCTTTGTCTCCTACATCAATTGGCAATTGCTCTACTTGCGAGCCGTTAGATTCATCAAACTTCACATCTATCGTCTCTTCAACCTTTCGGGTGAAATTGTTGTAGACACGGGAAGTGTGAGAGTTTGAGCCATAACCAAGTAGGAAACCCTCATGAGATTTAGGATCAAATTTAGAACAAAGATGCTTATCAAGAATGTAACATTTTGAGCCAAATATTCAAAAGTATCCAACTTGGGGTTTGTTACCGGTGACGAGCTCGTATGTCGTCTTGCCAAGTAGCTTGTGAAGATACAAGCGATTTGTTGCATGACAAGCCGTCTCAACCGCTTCCGCCCATAAGTGTTTTGGAGTATTGTACTCATCAAGCATCGTTGTCGCCATCTCAATAAGAGTTCGGTTCTTCCTCTCAACAACTCCATTTTGTTGAGGCATATGCGTAACCGAGAACTTCGTGTGAAATCCCTTCTTCGTCAAGAAAGGTATCCACATTTTCGTTCTTGAACTCCATTCCGTTGTCGCTGCAAACCTTCTTGATCTTCACTTGAAATTGATTTTGGGCCTTCCTAGCGAAGTTCTTGAAGATCTTTGGGACCTGCAATTTATCATCAGAAAGAACACCCGTAAATCTTGAAAAATCATCGACTATAACTAGACCAAATGAGTTTCCACGAGACTCCACCTGTAGGCATTGGGACCAAAGAGATCCATATGAAGTAGCTCGGCGGTCTTCTCGTGGTCATGATGTTCTTCACGGGGTGACTTCCTCCAACCTGTTTTCCTTCTTGACAAGCCTTTGCACAATCTATCCTTGTCAAATATAACATCTTTTACTCAAGGATATGATTACCTTTAATAAGCTTATCAAGATTTAGCATGCCCACATGACCTAACCTTCTATGCCACAACCAGCCTTTCAAAGATTTAACAATTAAGCAAATTGTAGGTTGAGCCTTTTAGTGAAGTCTACAATGTAAAGATCACCTCTTGAAAGTCGTTATATCGACTAGAGGGGGTGAATAGGCGATTTTATGAATTCTTCATTGAGAATTTGCGGTGAGGAAATTCCTTAGCGAAGAACTACTTGCAGCGGAATAAGTACTCGAAGTAAGCATAACAGATTACAAGCATTGTCATCATGATGAAATGAAGACAATCACGAACACGAAAGCGTAATCACAGGATAACACAAGATGAAGACAAAGCGGTGAAGAAATTGAATTGAGGAAATTGAGAAAGTCTTGATCAAAGTCTTCAAACACGAGATATGAACAAACACTCAACACGATGTGAGGAAATGAAAGGGTTGAGGAAATATAACCGATTAGGTTGGTGAAGACAATGATTTGGTAGACCAGTTCCAAGCTGCTGTCTCGGTTATGCGTCTGGTTGGGCGGTTGAGTATTTAAACTTCGAGGACACACGATCCGGACACCCGATCGCTGAGCACGCAGCTCGGGACACCGATCCTCACCGTATTCTCCTTGAACTAAGGTCACAGACCTCGTCAATCACTCGTGGTAAGTCTTGAGCGACTTCCAAACCTTCACAGACTTGGTCACTCGGCGATCCACAATTCCTCTTGGATGCTCTAGACCATGGCCCCTAACCGTCTGGAAGAAGCCACAGTCTTCAAAGGTAACAAGCGTCGGATCCACGCAGGATCAATTTCTTGATGATGCTCAATCACTTTGGGTTTGTAGGGGTTTGGTTTTGGTTTTCCTCACTTGATGATTTTCGCTCAAAGTCCTCGGAGGATGGGTTGCTCTCAAATGACAAGTGTCAAGTTCTCTCGGGCAGCCAACCAACTAGTGGTTGTAGGGGAGGCTATTTATAGCCTAGGGAGCAACCCGACATGATAAGACATAAATGCCCTTCAATGATATGACCGTTAGGTGGATAAGATATTTGGGACAGCGGCGTGCGACACGACAGCGGTTGGAATTTTGAATATCAAATTCCTCGGGGCTATCATGTTCCTCCTTGTGTAGGCAATTACATGGCGAATTCCTAACTCTCGATCGAGAACAAATTCCTCGGCGACCGGAAGAGCTTCGTCTACATCCTTTGAAGAAATTGGTGAAGCTGTATGAGATTTCAAAAGCTTCACTCGAAGGAATTGGTAGGTGTAGGATTTTGAGTTGAGCATCACATGGAAATTTTCCTTAGTATTTCCTCGACCCCCTTTAACGATGCGGTGTTTCCTATGACTCAAGAAATAGAAAATGAAACTACGAAAACAAAAGTCTTCACGCTTCATGTTCCTCAAATGAATACCAAGTCTTCAAGGTCACACCAATTTCTTCACTTTCAAAGTCTTGAGAAAGTCTTGAATATCAAAGTCTTGATTGAAGAACTTCATTTTAGAAATCGACTTCTTACGTAAATATCAAACTCCTCATAGACTTATAGACACTGTGTACACTCACAAGCGCATTAGTTCCTTAACCTATAAGTCTTCAATACACCAAAATCACTAAGGGGCACTAGATGCACTTACAATTTCCCCTTTTGGTGATTGATGACAATATAGGTTAAGTTTTCAACGAGGATAAACATATGAAGTGTAAATCACGATAATGAGGATTTTGATTGCAAGATATAGAAGAACTCCCACGAAGATGTGCATAGTGAGAATTTGCTTTTGAGGCAATGCACATTTGAAGAATAGAATCATGGAATCTCCCCTATATCTTGTAATTCATACGCATTTAACATATAGTATGAAGAATTTGAAATGCATGATGAAATATGGTGCTTGATGTTATGCAATATAGCATCAAAAGTATCGAGCCCAAAGGCCAAATTGATTTGCTATGAAGATTTTCAAGGAGCTCACGAGAATCGAGCATAACTACATAATCGAGCATAGAGCAAGAGCATAATGCATCAAAAGTATGAAAGCACCATCGGGTTTAAGATTACAACTCGATCCAATAAAGGTTTGGAAGAGCGAGTTGTAACTTAATAAAATACGTATATAGACAAAAACTAGACCCGCTTGAAGACTAACTCAAATTTCTCCCCTTTGTCATCAAATGACCAAAAGGATCGGCGAGGACTAACGCTCTTGAAGAATTTCAAGTTGAAGGCGGGCCTTGACATTGTTGGGGTCGGTTGTTGAAGTAGGACCAGCAGCGGTGTCTTCCAAATCTTCATTTTCATCGATGTCGCGAGATGAAGAATAGGAGCTGGCCACTAAGGAAGGAACTTTGACCTTCTTGAATTTCTTTGGAGGAGGTGCGAGACCAGTCAAATTCTTCCTTGAGTCCCATTGAAGTCAGTTCTTCTTCCTTTGTAGACATGTGAAAGAACAGCCAGTGCGCTTGAAGGTTTCATGAAGGTAGTAGTGGTTTTTCTTCACGGCATTGTGTGTTGAGGTCATGTTGTAAAGAAGAGTACCAAGCTGACGTTTGACCCACTTATGATTGCGATCAACCTTCGATGAAGGCGAGGAGTAACTCACGATCAGTCATCACCACAGGTGCGATAGCTTGAGGACTTTGCTTGGTGAGGTATTTGCGGCTGAGTCATGTGTGGCGAGTCATCATTGGTGGAGTAGGATCTGCTTGCTGGCTGTCCATCAATGGATGAATGCCTTCATCGATTCTGCAGCAGCCTTGCCCTTGTCATCGGTGAGGTAAATGTCCGTTTGAGGACTTCAATCGGAGGCGGTAGCTGCGGTGGTTCAAAGTATCAGCCTTGTAATTTAGTGAAGACCTTGACGATGAATCTCATAATCCAAAGCGCATAAGGCTTCAGCTCAAAGGTGACATGGCAATGTTAGCGAGTCCTCATGAAGAAATCATGGAAATTGGCAGAGCGCCATGGATGATGTTGAAAAGCATATTCTTCATGATGCCAGCGACTTCTTCATCGTTCGAGTCGTGGCCTTTGATAGGACTCATAGTCTTCGTCGAATTCGATAGACTATTGAGGCACATATAATAATTCCTTGACGAGAATTTGGTTCTTAGGGCCTGCCTTGGTTTCAAAGGCTTCATCGGCACTTGCATATAGTGATTTGAAAGTTCTTTTCATCGTAGATCGGCGTGCACCATCAAGCGGAGGGTGAGTGGTAGGACGCGAAGCAATTCGATTCTTTGGTGCCTTGTAGTGAGTATTTTCAGTCATCAATCTAAGACCCATGAATTCACATCTTGACATCTCGGTGATGTGCGATGTTGCATAGAAGCGAAGAATTAGCTCTTCGTTCGATCCACGGATATCGGTCTGAAGTTTAGAAGTCCTCGTCGTGAAGAACAACGAGGTGGCTCAAAGCTGGCGGCGACTCCATATCAACATGAGGAATATGAGCATGATCGAAGATTTTGTCCTTGTTGAAAAGCGAGGAATAGAAGTTGGCTTGGTGGCAGTCGAAGCGCCTCTTCCTAATCGGAGAGAATCATATGGATTATATTGATGAAGAACACGTGCTTGGCAAAGAAATCTTCAGCCTTGAACTTTTGCTTGCTTGAGCGGATTCTTTTGCTTGGCGAGAGGGTGTCGATGAGTTGCATCACCACCTCGGGAATCGTAAGTTCAGGTTCTTGGTGAGCAATTCCTTGTTCCTCAACAGTGCGATCGAGGATTAGCGGCAGCACAGTTTCATCAACACTAGTGGCTGGAATTTCTTCATGCACAGAACCGGTGGGTTGATTTTCTTGAGTCCATTTGGACTGTTTGAGCGGAGGCGAGGAACTTGTTGGGCGGGGTGAAGAGAGGAGTATTGGGATCTTGACTTTCCCAAAAGTCATCATTTATCCTTTGAGTGGTGCATCAATATCCATCTTCATTTTCAATTTCCTCGGCACTAGCTTGAGGAATTTCATAGTCGATGAGGAAATAAGCTGGGGTTGAAGGATTGCTTCCACTTCAATTTCTTCATCAATTTTCTCTGTGAAGCGGCGGTGATGTTCTTCATCGAGATCCGATTGGGATCTCATAGTCTTCTCCAAAAGAACAACTTCCTTTGATGGTATGGAGAAATTGGAACAACATCAATTGGGTTTTCAAATGAGCTGGTCATTGACTTCATTTTCTTGCGGCGAAGAATCAGCGCATGGTGATGCTTTCCTTTTCTTCCACGGCAGCTCGTTACGCAGCCTTGGTTTCTTCATCGAAGCGGATGGAAGAATTGGAGTTGGAGTTAGCGCGGGAGGAGGCTGAGGAATTTAGTGCGATTTCTTGAGAACAAGCGATGCAGTTCCCTGTCTTGAGCAATTTCTTGGCGCACCACTAGTGGGTGCCTGGCAGTTCTTCGGTGGTGGAATGGGATCATCATACAGGAATCAACATTTTCTTCAGCGAGGCTGAATGACATCGATGGTCTTGGCATTTTCTTGATGGGCTGGTGAGGCTCCGGCTGAGGAATTCATGTTGCCTTTGGGGCAGCAACACTTGTGAATTTCTTCGTCGGGGTTGCGAATCTGGTCTTCTCCTTGCCAATCAGCATAGTGGGTATCGAAGTTTTCTTTGAGGTCTTGAATTTCAGTTTGAACTTGGAAGCTCCTCGGTGTCATCTTGACAGCGTTTTCTTGAGAACTTCTCCTTCTGTATTGAGCCTTCTTGATTTCCTTGCCTTCTCAAACTTCCATTTTCTTCACAATGAAGTGAGTGGTATATGACTTTGACCAGTGTCGGATGAAGATCGGCGAGAGGGTATTGGGATCATTGTGCGAGAGATCAATAAAGTCGAGGACTTTCTTGGGTCCAATAGCGATGCACAGATGTACCTTTGGCTCTAGCGGCCTTTACTTAGCGGTCTCGATGATTTCCATAAGTTCTTCATCGGATGCCTCATCATCGGATGGTACATGGAGTACAACTTGTTTCTTCCTTGGGCTAGGCGAGGACCTCGTCCAGCTGTTGCTTTGGTCTTGGTGAGCGGGCGAGATAATGAAATGGGGGCAGTGAGAACTTGCGAGATGCTGAGGCAATTGAAAAACCAGTGGTCCTTTGACAAGTAGCAGGTGCAGAGGCTGAAAGTTTTGTGGAGCTGTTGAGGACTTTGGTGGAGCGGCAGCGGTGTGAGAAATTGCTTGGAGGGTCTTCTTGAGGAACTTGGCCGTGAAGCGCGAGATGGTGAAACATTTGGCTTATGAGCAGGCTTTTTGCATTGATTTCCTCGGTTTGACCGAGACCTCGATGGCGATGGCAGCGAGAATCCTCATTGAATTTCTTCCTTTGCTTCCTTTGCTTGCTTTGCCAATTTTGCTTGGCGTTTAGCCCATTCATCGGAAAGTCCTCACCTTGTTTGATGCTTGTGGGATCAGCTACTTGGCAGTGCCAAAGGGCTCTTGGGCATGGAGGATTTAAGCGAATTTCTTCATGTACTTAGGAGTTACATATCTGTATTCCTTCCATTCCGTGCCCATCTCCGTTCAATCTTGAATCGCACCTTGCGTTGATTTTACTTTCTTCATCCGGTGCGATAGTCGGCATATATTTCCTCGAGGGATTTCAAGCTGTCATAACCTCGGGTTTCTTTCCTCCTTCTGCGGCTTCTTACGTCGCCATTTTCTTGATTGAGAAATTGAACAATTGAGTTCTCTGAAGAAGTGGGCAGTTTTCTTCGAGCGCTGCAAATGAGTTAAGTTGATGAGAACCTAGGGATTCAGCAGCGGACATTTGTACTGTGAACAGAGTATAGGTGCGAGGAATTTGGAGAGGTCATATCGTTCTCGGAAGGTTTTCAAAAGAACAAGTTTTGAGGATTTTGACGGATGAGCCTTGAAGAATTTCACTAAGCGTTCTTTGTCTTAGGTTCGAGTTGTATAGATCGAGGATCCACACAATTGAGGAATCTTGAAGAAAATCATTGCTTAGAAAGCGAATCAAGAGATTTGAGGTGTTCATATGTGTGAAGAATTTGAAGAATAAACACCTTTGAAGAATTTGAAGAAGATTTGAGAATCAAAGCGAGTAATAAAAGTTACTTTTAATTACCGAAGTGAAGAACACGACGAACTGAGAAGAACAGTTGGGAAGTTAAATCGTTCAGATCTTCCGCCCTAACTTGGCGGAGGAAGACAGCTACTGGCGGCGAGTGAGGATTTCATGATCGTAGCAATCGTCGGCGAAGAGGTCAAAGCGGTGAAGCTTTTCCTCACGGCTGACGATGGAGTAGCGGCGGCGCTAGGTTTTGAGGAGCTCGGCGGAGAGAGAGAGTCGGCGAGTAAAAAGAGTGAGGAAGGAGAGAGGGGTATTTATAGACACGGTGAAAAGCGGATCGCCGAAGATTTAGGGCGAACATGCCTGACGCTTCCCTTCTCACGACATGTGTCACCCACGTCTTGTGTAGTGGAGATCGTGTCGATCGTGGGTGAATAAAGTAATGCATCGTGGGATGCGGAGCAGTTTAATGACAAAAGCGAAGGTTTGAATAAGATTCATTTTAAAAGTTCCGTTGCAATTTCTTCAGCTGTCAAGGACAGTGAAGATTTTGAGCGAGTTTCAAAGTAGAAGCGCACATGAGAATTTGTGAATAGATTGGGTTGAGTATAGCATAGAGGGAAGGGTCGATCACATTCACTTAGCGAGAAAAAGCGACTTGAAGAAATAGCCATAAGTGAATCTTGTAGAGGACATAAACCATATATATATATAGCCAATGAAGAAAGGCAGCGGAAGCAGTGAAGATTTTGCAAAGTTGAAGAATTTGAAAAACTGAAGAATTTCAAAACGAGGAAAAATTCAAATTGAAGATTTTCAACTTTGGTGGTGGCGTGACCCACCGTATAAGAATGATGATTTCGGACACAGCGTACAATTGTCGTGGGGTTACGAGAATCAAATTCTTCATTAATTTCTTCACACTTAGAGTGTTATTCTTCATTGATTGAAGAAAAGCGTTTCTTCATGTGTTGCACATCTAAGTCATCAATTTTGCATAAGTGTTAGGATGTGTGTCCTTTTCAAAGAACATTGAAGATTCTAAGATATTTAGCTCACGCAACTTGCTAAATCTCTTCTCATCCAAGGGCTTAGTGAAGATATCAGCTAGCTGTTCTTGATCTTCACGTGCTTTCGATGGAGATGTAAGCCCTTCAACACATGGTCACGAAGAAAATGATGGCGAATTTGAATGTGCTTTGTCTTGAGTCTTGAAGCTGGGTTGTGAGCAATCTTGATGGCACTCTCATTGTCACAATAGAGGCACATTCTTCACGTTGATGCGTAGTCCTTGAGGTTTGCTTCATCCATAGTAATTGAGCACACACGAGCCAGCAGCAATGTATTCAGCTTCGCGATGGACGGTGATACAGTTACTGTTTCTTGAGGACCAACGGACCAAAGATCGTCAGAAATGACAAGTACCAGATGTTGACTTGCGGTCCACGATCACCAGCATAGTCAGTCGAGAATATCAATGAGATCAAAAGTAGAGCCCTTGGGGTACCATAATCCTAGTGTTGGTGTGTGAGCTAGATATCGAAGAATATGTTTCACAGCCTTATGGTGTGATTCCTTGGTGTAGCTTGAAATCGGGCACACATGCAAACACTAAGCATTATATCTGGCCTAGATGCACATAAGTACAATAAAGAACCAATCATGGGCGGTATACCTTGTGATCGAAGTCAATACCATTTTCATCGATGCATAGATGGCCATTTGTGGGCATAGGAATTTTAGCGCCTTTGCAATCTTGCATGCCAAATTTCTTGAGGACATCTTTGAGGTATTTCTCTGAGATATGAATATGCCATTGTGTTGTTGTGAATTTGAAGACCTAAAAAATTTCAACTCTCCATCATAGACATTTGATATTCTTCACTCATCATATAGGCAAATTCATCACTATAACGTTGGTCGATACAGCCAAGATAATATCATCAACATATATTTGGCACACAAACAGTTCACCATCATAAGATTTAGTAAAGAGAGTAGGGTCGAGTGAACGGGTGTGAAGCCATTCTTCACGAAGAATTCCTTCAATGTATCATACCACGCCGAGGTGCTTGCTTGAGGCCATAGAGGGCCTTATTGAGTCTGAAGACTTTGTCGAGGATTCTTTGGATCTTCAAAACACAGGGGTTGAGCAACATATACTTCTTCCTCAAGCTTACCATTGAGGAATGCACTTTTCACATCCATTTGATATAAAGTGATATTGTGATGGTTAGCATAGGCGAGTAATATCGAATAGACTCAAGTCTAGCGGCAGTGCAAAAGTTTCATGAAGTCAATTCCTTCAACTGCGTGTAGCCTTGAGCTACTAGTCGTGCCTTATTCCTCACCACAAGACCATTTTCATCTTGCTTGTTGCGGTAGATCCACTTTGTGCCAATGATATTATGCTTGCGAGGATCGGGCGTTTGACCGGTTCGAGACGTTGTTGAGCTCGAACTGATGTAATTCTTCTTGCATGGCCTGAATCCTCCGGCTCGAAATGCTTCATCTACCTTAGTGGGCTCTGTGATAGAGACAAAAGCATAGTGCCCACAAAGTTAGATAAATGTGAAGCTTTTGGCGAGTGAGAGGACTGGCGCTTTAATGTCATCGATGATCTTCTCCACTTGTACTTCTTTTGCAGCGAGGATGAGCTGGTTGTCGTCGAGGAATTTGATCATTTCCTCGGCACCATTTTCTTGACATTATCTTGGTGCATCGACAGCGTTCTTGGCGTCTGAGAATGAATTCTTCAGCGGTTTCTTGATGGGAATGACATCCTCGGTTGCCTTTAACTTTGATAGAATCCTCGGTGCGGTTAAGTCTAACACAGAAGGTAGGTGCTCTCTTTGCGAGCCATTAGTTTCATCGAACCGCACATCTCTGATGTCAACAATCTTGTGAAATCGATGTTGAAGACTCTGTAGGTGTCTTGAGTCCTTTCGTAACCAAGCATAAAACCTTCATGTGCTTTCGGTGCAAATTTAGAGTTGTGGTGAGGATCTCTAATCCACATTTAGCACGAAGACTTTGAAATAACTTACATTAGGTTTCTTGTCGTTGAGTAGTTCATAGGCGGTCTTCTTGAAGAATTTGTGAAGATATACTCTGTTGATGATGTAGCCGCGGTATCAATTGCTTCAATCCAGAATCGACTAGGCGTTTTGTATTCATCAAGCATAGTGCAAGCCATCTCAACAAGAGTTCTGTTCTTGCGCTCCACTCGCCATTTCTTTGAGGAGTATAGGAAGCAGATAACTCATGAGTAATACCAAGTTCATCAAGATAGTCATCAAGACGAATTCTTGAACTCAGTTCCATTGTCCTCGATGTGCTTGATCTTCACACCAAAGTTAGTTGAAGCCCTCGAGGAAAATCGTTTGAAGATTTCTTGCACTTGATTTTTGTAAGTAACAATGTGTACCCATGTGTAGCGAGAGTAATCATCAACAATAACAAAGCTATATAGTGATGCTTCATTAACGACAATTTGAGTAATGATTGGGACCAAAGAGGTCCATGTGAAGCAATTCGAAGGGGCGAGTAGTGGTCATGATAGTCTTATTTGGATGCTTGGCCTTGGTCATTTTCCAGCTTCACGGGCTCGCATAAGTGATCCTTGAGAATTTGACATTTTCAATGCCAATGACATGCTTCTTCTTCCATGGCGTGTGCAAATTCCTCATGCCTGCGTGACCAAGTAAATCGATGCCATAGCCAATATACAGAAGCTTTTGCAAGTAGGCACATGGCTGGTTGTGAACACTGTGGAGAAGTCAACAATATACAAGTCTCCTCTCCTAAAGCCTTGAAGACTTTGGAATTGTCGACTTCCATAATCACAACACAGCGATACTTGCCAAAGATAACAACCATATCAAGATCACAAAGCATTGAGGCCGACATGAGGTTATATCCTAAAGACTCAACAAGCATGACTTTGTCCATGTGCATGTCCTTAGAGATAGCAACCTTACCAAGTCCCAATACGACTTTTGCCTTTGTCGGCCAAAGATGATATGCTTGGATGTGGCGGTGATAAGGAGCATCCATCAATAGATTCTTGTCACCGGTCATGTGATTTGTACATCCACTATCGAGAACCCACTTTCGGTGGCTTTGGGTTGATCATCCTGCGGATGAATTAGTACAACTTACGATCTCATATACTTCATCGTGAAGAATATGATATCAAGTTCATCGAGATGAATTTCATCGATCGGTATCAATCGAGATAAGCGGTATGAGGGCGTGTGAAATGAAAGTTCATTTCATCATGATCAACTGCGTCCTTCGAGGAATTTTATCGGGCCCCAGCAAATTCTTGAGACGTTGAAACCTTGTGACTCCCCGATTCAATCGTACACTAATCATGCGCAAATGTATGCGATCAAGATCAAGACTCACGGGAAGATATCACAACACAACTCTACAAATAAAATAAGTCATACAAGCATCATAATACAAGCCGAGGGCCTCGAGGGCTCGAATACAAGTTAAACAATATCGAGTACAGACATAAGTTAAACAAGTTTTGCCTTAAGAAGGCTAGCACAAACTGAGATCTGGATCGAAGAGGAGCAGGCCTCTGCACAGGATCCTCCTAGGTCCTCCACAGTAAATCGTCGGTGGGCTGCTGCGTAGTAGTAGGCACCTCCGGAGTAGTAGTAAATCGTGGCGGTGGCGTGCAGCTCTGGGCTCCATCGTGCGATTGCAGCAATCGAGTAGAGATAGGGGAAAAAGGGGAACAAGGCAGCAGTGAGTACTCATCAAAGTACTGCATAAACAAGGAACTACACTACATATGCATGGATATATGTGTAAAGGCCATATCGATGGACTGAAGCTGCGAGAATGCGAGAATAAGAGGGGATAGCTAGTCTTAAAGACTAAACCACGGACACTGTCTTGCAATAGGTAGGAGGGTCAATCGGAAGTCCTCCAAGTAACATCACATAGCAATAATCCTACCCATGATCCCTCCTCATATCCACGAGAGAAGCGACCACGGTTATGTCGGCACTTGGGCGTGTGTTTATTAAGTATCCGGTTCTAGTTGTCATAAGCTCAAGGTACAACTCCAAGTCGTCACATTACGAAGATCACGGCTATCGAATAGATTAACTTCCTGCGGTGCACCATCTTACCAGCCGCTTGATCCCATTTGGCGGACACACTTTCTGGGTCATGCCCGGGCGTAAGATCAACCGTCGCAGCCCACCTAGGCTGTGAGAGAGGCCGGCCGCGGTCTAAACCTAAGCGAGCGAAGTGCAGGCCCATCGCCTGAGCACACACACTTGCGTTGCGGCGGCGGAAGCAGACCTAACCTATGACGGCGTTCCGATCCAATCCGGTGCGCCTTCCGTCGTTGACGTCTGAAGTGCCGGTGATACCACGGCGCGGGATACCCATAACTACTCCCGCGTAGATGGTTAGTGCGTATAAGCTCGTAGCCAACCCGGATCAAATACCAAGACCTCGTTAAGCGTGTTAAGTATCTGCGAGCGCCCGAGCAGGCCGAGGCCACCTCTCTCCTGGCGGTCTCAACACTGCCTGCCGCTCATACAATGATCCACTCATGGTGCTCCATCGGCCGACCGACTTTAGTCCCACATGTATCATGTATAAGTATATAGTATATACCGTGATCAACTCCGAGTGATCACGGCCCGATAATATAACTGCAGACGGACAAGAAAGTAGGGCCACAGATGAAAGTACTAGCATCCTATACTAAGCATATAGGATTGCGGTAAGGTAACAACGAAGTTACAAGGACAGGCTATGCAGCGGTATAGGAGTATCAAAAGCAGTAACAAGCTATGCTACTCTAATGCAAGCAATGTAGATAAGAGTAAGCGATATCTGGTGATCAAGGGGGCTTGCACGGTTGCTCTGGCAAGAGAGGTAAATCAACACCGTAGTCGAGCCCGGCAGGTGCGGCGTCGGCCTCGTAGTCTGGGAGAGAAGAGGGAAGAAACAATGAATACAAAGTAAGCAGATGCATATCGATGCATGACATGACAAGAAGCGATGCTAGGCGTGCCCTAACGTGGTATGAGAAGTCTTGGTTAGGGGAAAACATCAGGAAGTTTTCCGGTTAGAACGTCTGTCGAGACGGATGAGCCGGAGAGGAAAGTTTGCAGGTTCGATAGGTTAGGGGTGTGTGGTGGATGAGCGGGCTGCGTGTCCGGATTAGTCTCGTCGTTACGAGCAACTTTCATGTTGAAAATATTTTAATCCGGATTACGGTTAAAGATATGATTTTAAAAGATTTTATTAATTTACGGAATTTAATTAATTATTTAATTAATTTCAAAAATGCATTTATGACATCGGCATGATGTCATCTTGGCGTCGGTGATCAACGGGTTGGTTGAGTCAACCTGACAGTGGGTCGCATGTCATTCTCTAATATCTAATTAACCTAATCAAGTTAATTAACATTAATTAATTAAGTTAATTAGTGATTAGGGTTAATTAATCGAAATTAATTAGATTAATTAATTACTTAATTAATTAATTAATTATTTAATTAGTTATTTAGTTTTAATTCATTTTCATTTTATTTTAATCCCTTTTCTTTTTATAAAAGCGTTACAGGCGCGGGGGCCGCATGTAAATATTACAGGCAGTCCGATCGGCCAATTGGCCAAGATCAACTCGCCATGGGGGCTAGCGGGGCCATTAGGAACCCTGGTCGTGACCAGTGGTGGCCCGGTGATGACTGCGTGGCGAGTCTGGGAAGAGCTCGGCAAGCCTCTCCATGACGCCATGGGAGATGGCGGAAGCGTGGTCTGAGGGGGCTCGGTGCATGTGGTTTGGACCTCACAGTGCGGTCGGCGTGCATGTGATGGTGACGGCGGCGGTGGCCGAGGACAAGCGAACATCGCCCGGCTTTGGCGATGGCGGATGGCGGATCCGTCTGAGGGGAGTTCGATCGAGGTTGAATTGGCCGCAGCGAAGTCGAAAGCGCGGAGGCGTCGGAAGGGCGGGGGGTTGATGGTCGGCAGGGGAAGGCGTGACAGTGGCGTCGGCGGCAAGGCGGTCAGGAGGAGAGGAGAGCGGCGTGACCAGAAGTGAGGGCGGCGGCAATGGCAGCAATGGCGGCAAGCGGTGAGGAGGAGGAGAGAGGGCCTCGCGAAGTCGGGACTAAGCAAGCGGCTCGGTGGGCTGGTGGCAGCCGTGAGGAGGCGGTTAGGCGAGCTTCGCGGCGTTAGAGGGAAGCGGAGGGTGAAGTCGACCAGCGGTGGGAAGCTTCGTGCTGAAGGACGGAGGAGGAGGAGCTCCCAAGCGGTGGTGAGGCGGGGTAGTAGTCCGGTGAAGCGCCCGGCTGACAGGCGGAGAGACGGCGTGCCACAGAGGCGATGGGTTGGGCCCGATCCGATTGGATCGGGGAGGGGGAGAGTGGGCGAGAGAGGAGGAGGGGGCGGCTAGGGTTTGCAGCGAAGTGAGGGGATATGTGGCGGCGGTGGGCGATGGGCGGCCAGAGAATGGGCGAGGGGGCGAGGGGCGGTGGGGAGGGCTGGCTGGGCAGGTGTTATCCTCCCCTCTTTTCTTGTTTTTCTTTTCTTTTCTTTTCCTTTTTCTTTTTAGTTTATTTAAAATGCGAGCATTTTACAAAATTAGTGCACCCACCATAATTAGGTTAGCTATTTTAGACAACCCCGAACATTTTAGATTTTGTTTTTGAAACTTTTTATCGTTTGTTTTAGTTTTGATTTTTGTTTTAGAGCGGGTTGAATCAAAGAGGTTAGTCACCATAACAGGGGTGATTCTTGTTCCCTAATCATCAGGGTGTTACAAATCTCCTCCACTACAAGAAATCTCGTCCCAAGATTTAGGAGGAGAAGGAAAGAGTGCGGGGTATTCATCTCGAAAGGCGATCCTCGCGTTCCCGGTGGCTTCATCTTGAGTGATTCGACCCTTTGGACTTTGAGAACTTGATGCGCCTTCGGCGTGTGCGGCGTTCAGCAGTCGAGAATGCGGACGGATGCTCTTTATAGGAGAGGTCTGTTGCAATTCGAGCACTTCATGGTCCTTTGCTCGGATTGGGTCCTTGAAGCAGCGTCGGAGTTGGGACACGTGGAACACATCGTGAACACGAGAAAGGTTGACGGAAGCTCCGATTGATAAGCCACTTTTCCGCCTTTCGAGAATAGTGAAAGGGCCAATATAGCGGGCTAACTTGCCCTTGATCCGGCGGTGAGCACCCTTCATTGGTGTAGCGAAGATAGGCCTTTTCGCGAGTTGATAGACCATGTCTTTGTGATAGCGGTCATAATTACTCTTTTAGGCTTGGTGGCGATCTTGAGATTCTCGCGAATAATGCGGACTTGTTCTTGACATGTTGGATAATATCCGGACTGAAAGTGGGCGTTCCCGATTTGACCAGTTCGGAGGGTTCGGCACTTTCGTCCATATAACACTTGAAGGGCCATCTTGAGACTAAGCTTGATAGCTATTATTATAAGAGAACTCAGCATCGGGAAGATTCCTCCATTTCTTGCGAAGGAAGCGACACAAGCTCGAAGCATGTCTTGAGAATTTGGTTGACACGTTCAACTTGCCCTTGAGGCTGCGGATGAAGCGATCTTGAAAGATAAATGAGTCCCCATAGCTTCTTGAAAACTTGCGAGAATCTTGAAGTGAATAAGCTGCCACGGTCAGGCGATAACGGTGGAATACCGTGAAGTGAAACAATTCTGGACATATAGGCGTTGCAAGCTGCCTAGCGTGATCGTTTCTTTGACCGCGAGAAAATGTGCAACTTTAGAGGCGGTCAATGGCGACAAGAATAGCATCATTACCTTTCTGCGATTTGGGAAATCCGGTGTGAAGTCCATTTCAACATGGTCCCATTTCCATTCGGAATAGAGATAGGTTGCGAGAGTTCAGCGGGCCTTTGATGTTCTGCTTTGATCTGACGGCAAGCGTCACACTCGAAACATAGCGAGCAATGTCTTGCTTCATATTAGACCACGGAATCTCGGCGAATGTCTTGATACATCTTTGTACTGCCGGGATGGATACATAGAGGCGTATCATGAGCTTCTTTCATAACCTTGAGTCATATTCAGGTTTTCCTTCTTACGGCACCACTAAGTGGCCTTTGAAGTACAAAGGCGCCATCATCGGCAATAGTGAAGGATGAGGATTTCCTTTCTTGATGTCTTGTTTAAGCTTGTAGACTTGAGTCAAATCCTGCATTGTCTTTATGGTGCCACGAGATCGGGTTCAACAGCCAGGGTATAGAGGAACCACAGGGAACAACACGGAGATTCATCTTGCGGAACTCCGGAGGAGGGCGAAGTGCACCGGAGGAACAATATGGAGGTTCAGCTTTCTGAATTCTTCAACAAGTGAGGCTGAACTTTGTGAACTGAAGGTGGTTCTTGATAAGACTTGCGGCTCAAGGCATCAGCCATTACATTAGCCTTGCTGGCGTATAGGAAATACCCAAATCAAAGTCTGCAGCAGTCTCCATCCATCTCTGTGCGGAGGTTCATGTCGGCGAGTAAGCAGATACTTCAGACTTTGGTGGTCGGTGAAGATCTATAATGATTACCGAGAAGGTAATGTCGCCCTTTGCTTGATGCATGTATGACAGCAACAAGTTCGAGGTCGTGGCTGGGTAGTTCTCTTCGTGAGGCATATTGTCGAGAGGCATAAGCAACCCCTTTGCGCTCTTGCATTAGGACACCGCCTAAACCTTGGCGAAGCGTCGCGATAAATAGCGAAGTCCTTCTTAGTATCGGGAGGAGCTAGCCAGGGGGGCGTCAACTTGTCTTTAAGTGCTGGAAACTTTCGACATTTATCATCCATTGGAATTTGGCGCCCTTATACAGCGAGGTTAGTCGGAGGCACGGCAATCTTGGAGAAGTTCTCGGCGAATCGGCGGCAATAGCTGGCGAGACCGAAAACTTCGACTTATGCGTTCTTGGAGGAGTCAATCGAGAATAGCCTGAACTCTTTCGGGGTTGGCACAATACCATCTTTAGAAATGACATGCCCAAGATAGGTTACTTGGAAGCCAAATTCACATTTGGAGAACTTGGCATAGAGTTGATGCTCGTAGCTTCTCGGCACAAAGGCGAAGATGTTGACATGTTCTTCTTCATTCTTGGAAAAGATCGAGGATATCACCGGATAAACCACGACGAACTTGTCGAGGTAATCCATGAATATATAGTTCATCGGGCGAGAGAAAGTGGCTGGAGCATTGGTTAAGCGAAAGACATGGCGGTGTACTCGTATGAACCATAACGAGTCACGAATGCGGTCTTAGGGATATCCTCCTCACGAACACGGATCTGGTGGTAACCCAACCTCAAGTCGAGTTTGAGAACAACGGCGAACCACCCGGTTGATCATAAAGATCATTGATCGAGGAAGAGGATACTTATTCGAATGGTAGCTTGATTTATGGGGCGGTAGTCTTGGACCAATCGGTTTGTCCCATCCTTCTTCTTGACAAAGAGAAGGTGCTCCCCAAGGAGAGCAACTTGGGCGAATGAAACCACTTTGAAGAGATTTGTCGATTTCCTCCTTTAGCTCAAGGAGTTCATGCGGCGGCATCTTGTAGGGTAAACAGCTATAGGAGTGGTGCTGGTTTCAAGTCGATGGCCAATTCGATAGCTCTAGCGGGGAATCCTGGAAGTTCTTGAGGAAGAGCGTCTTGGAAATCGCGAGCAGCAGGAATGTTTTCAATTCCCTCGAGTGGTGCGGCGTTCAATGCATTCAATGCATAGAGTCTTGCCTCGGCATTTGCACCGAGATGAGCTTGGTAAGTGACTATTTCATCGAAGGGTGTAGCGAGATGGGCCGGTCTTAGTGGCATAAGCGATTGGCGCGTATGTGCTTTCAACCAATTCATTCCCGAATGAGGTCAATGCTACAAGACTTCAGCACGATAGGAGAGACAAGAATTCCATTCCTTGATTTCAGCAGGGGCGTCGTTGCAAATCATGGAAGTCGACATTGGCCCAGCGGGGTGTGTACTAATAGTGAAGCATTCATGTCTTCACTTTTAATACCATGCATGAATGCAAAATCTTGAACATGAATGAATCGATGCCTGTATCAAATAAGACACATCTTTGGTCTGAATTTACGAAGTGTACCCATCACGATGTGAGGCTGGTCTTGAGCCGTTCGAGATCAACGTGGTTGGCTTTGAGCTTGCCCATAAGACTTGCCGGTGTTGTTGCGGTTACGGGTGTTTCCACGGCCATTTCTTTGGAAGAACCGGCTGATTACGGTTCTGGTTGCATTCTCTATGCAGTGCCTGGCTGTCACTTTTGAAGCATAAGCCATTATTGGGAGTGGGAGCAGGAGCTTGGGGTGGTGGAGCTGGAAGCTTGGTGCTTAGTTGTAAGCGGGCGAGGTGTAGCATAGTTCTGCCTTGAAGCGGTGCAGCATTTTGGTACATGCTGTTGGGAATCCATATCTTGCGCCTGCGAGGGCGGGCCGAAGATGAGCCCGTGTCACGGTTGCGCTGTTAGAGCTCTGGTATTCCTGCGGACCAGTTCGACATTGATAGCTTTGTTCACCAAGGTGGCGAAATCAGCAAAGTCGTGCACTAAAAGTCGAGCTTGATGTCGACTTGAAGGCCGTCACGGAACTTCTCTGTCTGCGTGCATCGGTTGCAATATCCTCTTGACATAGCGAGACAAGTCCGAGAACTCTGTTGATAAACTATGATCTTGTTGCCTTGGGTGAGTTGCGGAACTCACGCTTCTTCGGTCCATGACCCTTGAGGATAAGCGAGCACGGAAAGCAACTTGGAAGTCGGCGGTGATGAGTGTTCCAAGCTGGCGAAATGCGCTGTGGCTGTCCACCATTGAGCTGCGGGTCCCTTGAGGAAGAAGGAAGCAAAGGTGACATAGTGGCGGGGCTACATCAGACTCCATCTCATAGGTGATGTCATGGAGCGATCCATCGACATCCGTGGCTGGGTTGAGCTGCGGTACGCTGGGGTTGAGCGTATGAAATCCTGCGAGTTGTTCCGTTTGGGTCTTTGGTTCATATTAGGCGAGAAGCGAGCCATCATGTTCTCCATGGTGGCGATTCATCTCAAGCTGTTGGACCATACCAGCCATGTACTCGGCGGTGGTGGGAAGTTGGCACCACGACCACGACCTGCTGCCTAACCATCTGCTATTATATAACGAGGGTAGTTCAGCATTTGAGAAATTAAGCAAGAGGCGAGAATCATTCATGATGAAACATGCATAATGAAAGCAGCATGATGGGAACTACATAGTAGTTGGCATATCTTACAAAGGAATCATGCATAGAGTTCGATACATAGAGTCCGATACATAGACTACTACATCATAGGCGGCACTTGAGGCTCATGGCGAAACATCAAACACTAACAAGCAAGTCTACATCGTCCCCAGTGATGCTGCGGAGGTAGCTGTAGCACGAAAGCTGATAGTCTGCGGCGGATAGTCCTCCACGTCGGTGACACAGGGGGCGCGGATACTCGGTGCTGAATCCGGCGTCAGGTGGCAGAAAAGGGCCAAGTCTGGAGAGTAGCCTCCACGTCGCCAACCGACACCTGGGGCATCACGGTCTGGCTGGGTAGATCGCGAGCAGCAGCTCTCCGGATCGGACAAAGGGTGCATCAGCGTCGAGCCGCGGTAGAAGTCTTGACGGGTGATGTACAACTCGTGGCGAAAAGCTCGGTTAGCTCGATCCAGCCCATCGACATGCAGAACAAAGTTACGATGGTGGAAGGGCTCTCTGGTAACGATGGTGTAGGCAGCGGTGTAGTAACCCTCCTCACCAACATCGAGGCGATAGCAATGTACGAAGGGAGGTGTCAACTCTCGATACTCTGCGAAGGCGTGTCGAGCAGCATAACAACATCGTGGACTGCCATATCGATAGTCACTCCAACACCATATGCGGTGTGCGGCCGATGGTGGACTCGTACTCCGAGTAGAGGTGGGCGATGGCGTGATCTGCTCTGGTTGTAGTCTGGTACTCCTCATAGGCGGTGTACTCGGGGTGCCAGCGATAACCCGATAGGTCATCATCTCGGCTAGCACGCGAGTGATCCGAGAGCACCAATGGCGTCGTGTGGCGCGACACTGCCTCGTGGGTTCCATCCGAAAACAAAGGCGTTTCAAAGGAGTCAAATAGCGGTGTGAAATTGCTCAATTACAATTCCAAAAACAACTAGGGCTATATCCAACTTTGGGGTGAATGCGATCACGGGATCCTAGTGATTGTTAGTAAAATCGTTTAACTTGAGTAGAAGAGTTGAGTCCCGAGTAAAGGTCGAGGAGTAAAAGATCCTAGTACCACCCGATGGCGGCGTGGGCCGTAAGGCACACAGCCAAGTTAGTAAAAGCTTTTGCAATGTCTAGACTCGACTTGGCCAAGGAGTGTGGAAGGGGATTCCTACGAGGCGATCGGCTCGATACCAACTTGGCGCCCGATTCAATCGTACACTAATCATGCGCAAATGTATGCGATCAAGATCAGAGACTCACGGAAGATATCACAACACAACTCTACAAATAAAATAAGTCATACAAGCATCATAATACAAGCCGGGGACCTCGAGGGCTCGAATACAAGTGCTCGATCATAGGCGAGTCAGGAAGCAACAATATCTGAGTCTGAGACATAAGTTAAACAAGTTTTGCCTTAAGAAGGCTAGCACAAAGCTGAGATCTGAGATCGAAGAGAGCAGGCCTCTGCACAGGATCCTCCTAGGTCCTCCTGGTGCGTCGTCGGTGGCTGCTGCGTAGTAGTAGGCACCTCCGGAGTAGTAGTCGTGCGTGGCGGTGGCGTCGGCTCACAGGCTCCATCGTCGATTGCAGCAATCGAGTAGAGATAGGGAAAAAAGGGGAACAAGGCAACCGTGAGTACTCATCCAAAGTACTGTAAGCAAGGAACTACACTACATATGCATGGATATATGTGTAAAGGCCATATCGGTGGACTGAGCTGAGAATGCGAGAATAAGAGGGATAGCTAGTCTTAGAAGACTAAACCACGGATACTGTCTTACAGCGGTAGGAGGGTCAATCGGAAGTCCTCCAACTAACATCACATAGCAATAATCCTACCCAGCGATCCCTCCTCATATCCACGAGAGAAGCGACCACGGTTATGTCGGCACTTGGAAGTGTGTGTTTTATTAAGTATCCGGTTCTAGTTGTCATAAGCTCAAGGTACAACTCCAAGTCGTCCTGTTACCGAAGATCACGGCTATCCGAATAGATTAACTTCCTGCGGGTGCACCATCTTACCCGGCACGCTTGATCCCATTTGGCGGACACACTTTCTGGGTCATGCCCGCGCGTAAGATCAACACGTCACAGCCCACCTAGGCTGTGAGAGGCCAACCGCGGTCTAAACCTAAGCAGCGAGTGCAGGCCCATCGCCTGACACACTTGCGTTCGCGGCGACGAGCAGACCTAGCCTAGCAGGCGTTCGGTCCAATCCGCGTAGCGCCGCTCCGTCGTGAGCGTCTGAAGTGCTTGGTGATACCACGGCGGGATACCCATAACTACTCCAGCGTAGATGGTTAGTGCGTATAAGCTCGTAGCCAACCCGGATCAAATACCAAGACCTCGTTAAGCGTGTTAAGTATCCATGAGCGCCCGAGCAGGGGCCAGGCCCACCTCTCTCTAGGCGGTCTCAACCTGCCTGCCGCTCATACAATGATCCACTCATGGTGCTCCATCGGCCGACCGACTTTAGTCCCACATGTATCATGTATAAGTATATAGTATATACCGTGATCAACTCTGAGTGATCACAGCCCGATAATATATAGCAGGCAGACGGACAAGAAAGTAGGACCCACAGATGAAAGTACTAGCATCCTATACTAAGCATATAGGATTGCGGTAAAGGTAACAATGAGAGTTACAAGGGCGGGCTATGCAGCGATATAGGAGTATCAGAAAGCAGTAACAAGCTATGCTACTCTAATGCAAGCGGTGTAGATAAGGCAGGCGATATCTGGTGATCAAGGGGGCTTGCTGGTTGCTCTGGCAAGAGAGAGGGTCGTCAACACCGTGGTCGGCGGCAGTGCGGCGTCGGCCTCGTAGTCTACGGGAGAAGAGGAAGAAACAATGAATACAAAGTAAGCAGATGCATATCGATGCATGACATGACAAGAAGCGATGCTAGGCGTGCCCTAACGTGGTATGAGAAGTCTTGGTTGGGGAAAACATCAGGAAGTTTTCCGGTTAGAGACGTCTGTCAGACGGATGAACGGAGAGGAAAGTTTGCAGGTTCGATAGGTTAGGGGTGTGTGGTGGGCCGAGCAATTGCGTGTCGGATTCGTCTCGTCGTTACGAGCAACTTTCATGTTGAAAATATTTTAATCGGATTACGGATTAAAAGATATGATTTTAAAAGATTTTATTAATTTACGGAATTTAATTAATTATTTAATTAATTTCAAAAATGCATTTATGACATCGGCATGATGTCATCTTGACGTCGGCCGATCAACAGGGTTGGTGAGTCAACCACAGCAATTGGGTCCCATGTCATTCTCTAATATCTAATTAACCTAATCAAAGTTAATTAACATTAATTAATTAAGTTAATTAGTGATTAGGGTTAATTGTCGAAATTAATTAGATTAATTAATTACTTAATTAATTAATTATTTATTTAATTAGTTATTTAGTTTTAATTCATTTTCATTTTATTTTAATCCCTTTTCTTTTTATAAAAGCGTTACAGGCGCGGGGCCCATGTAAATATGTACTGGGCAGTCCGGTCGTGCAGGTGGCCAAGGTCAACTCACGCCATGGGGGCTAAGCGAGGCCATTAGGGCCACCAGTCGGCGACCCAGCCAGGTGGCCCAGGCGATGTTGCACGTGGCGAGTGCGGGGAGAGCTCGGCAAGCCTCTCCAGCATGACGCATGGGAGATGGCGGAAGCGTGGTCTGAGGGCTCGGTGCATGTGGTTTGGACCTCTGGTGCGGTCGGCGGCGTGCATGTGATGGTAACTGACAGCGGCGCGAGGGACAGCGAACATCGCCGGCTTTGGCGAAAGCGGATGGCGATCGATGCGTCGCGGAGTTCGATCGAGGTTGGTCGGCCCCGAAGTCTGGCGCGGAGGCGTCGGAAGGGGCAGGGGTTCGGTGGTCGGCAGAAGAAGCGCGCGCGGCAGTGGCGTCGGCGGACAAGCGGTCGGGAGGAGAGAGGAGCAGGGAGGGGCGGCGTGACGCGAAGGTCGAGGCAGCGGCAAGCGCCAGGCGGCCAAGCGGTCGGAGGAGGAGAGAGGAGGCCTCCACGAAGTCGGGACTAAGCGGCTCGGTGGAGGCTGGTGGCAGCCGGTGAGGAAGCGGTTGAAGCGAGCTCACGGCGTCGGGGAAGCGGAGGGTCAGAAGTCGACCAGCGTGGCGGGCTTCGTGCTTTCGAAGCTGACGGAGGAGGAGGAGCTCCAGGCGGTGGGGCGGGGTAGTAGTCCGGTGGGGAAGCCGGCTGACAGGCGAGACAGCAGCGTGCCACAGGGCGATGGGTTGACCCGATCCGATTGGATCGAGGCGGGGAGAGTGGGGCGAGAGGAGAGGTGGGGCGGCTAGGGTTTGCAGCGAAGTGAGGGGATATGTGGCCGGGGGTGGGCGATGGGCGGCCAGGGGGAATGGGCGGGGCGAGGGGCGGTGGGGAGGGCTGGCTGGGCGGTGTTATCCTCCCCTCTTTTCTTGTTTTCTTTTCTTTTCTTTTCCTTTTACATTTTAGTTTATTTAAAATGCGGAGCATTTTACAAAAATTAGTGCACCCACCATAATTAGGTTAGCTATTTTAGACAACCCCGAACATTTTAGATTTTGTTTTGAAACTTTTTATCGTTTGTTTTAGTTTTGATTTTTGTTTTAGAGCGGGTTGAATCAAAGAGAGGTTAGTCACCATAGCAAGGGGTGATTCTTGTTCCCTAATCATCCAGGGTGTTACGAGCGCGTCTGGAGACCTGACCTGCGAGAAGAGATTAGTTCTTTTCTTCACCACCCACATCTGAAGGGGTGGCAAAAGTTCATCACTCTGCGAGCACCATACGAGAATGGTGGCATAAAGCCAATCCATTTCGTTTCACATAAGAGGGTTAGGGTAAGCATATGAATAAGCGGAGAAATTCTTGAGGACTTATGAACATATTGGTTTGAAGAATAATGCACATATTCATAGCCCTTAGCTCTACCCTTGAAGCAGAGTTGTTATACGATGATAATCATATGAGGACTTTGATCCTTTTGAGAATTTGATCCACGTGAGAATTTGGTCCGTATGAGGACTTGGATCCATATGAAGAATTTTGTCCATATGAAGAATTTGATCTGGGGTTCCTTTTCTTCCTTTGGTGGTGTCATGAGGACATTCACGAAGACTTTCAAGGCACTTCTTGGGAACCCAGATTTTCTTCATAGGGAACCGTTCTCTTGATTAGTGCCAACATATCTAGCAAATACTTCACCATTCTGATTTTTGAACAGCTTATAGTTTGAGTCAAATGACTCATCAGCGAGAATGAGAAATTACATGTGAAGCCGGATAAGGTAGATGGATCAAGCTGGAGGTCCCTTTGCAGCAACCCATGAGGTTTTAGGATCTTGCTCGGGCTTCGATGCGTTCCATCGACATTGAGTTTCCTCTCAAAGGCAATACCCTCTTTCCTAGGGTTCTGTTGAGGATCTGCTTTTAAGCACATCACAAAAGTCGATGCCCTTTGAGGCTTTTGTACATGCTGTCATGTACAATTCCTTGATCTGCATCGTCGGTGATACTAGCAATGTCCTCGGTGAGAATTAGTGATAGCAGAGGCAGGTGAAGAATTTATAACAGTTGAAGCATTTGAACATTGGTGAAGAATTAGCGATTCACGTTCAATGCACTTTAAGCATGGAGGAACAAATTCTTCTTGAGAAGCGCTGATTTGTTGAGCAAGTAATGAATCGCGCTCCTTACGAAGATCTTCATAACTTCGCTCTTAGCTTCTCAAGATCTTGCTTTCTTTGAAGAAATTCATAAGAAAGTTTCTCATGATCGATTAGGAGAGTGTTATGATGACCTTGAAGGCTGTCAAGCCTAGGTGAAGTCTCTGAAGATTTTCGATCGGGGCTTGAGTGCGATCCATTCCTCACCTAACATATCATCACTCTTATCTAGCATGTTTTGAACCTTCTCAAAAAGCCCTTTGTTGTTTATAGCAATCTTAGCAAGTTTAGAGTAGCTGGGCTTGAGATATTCATCGATTCATTTTCACTAGATTCGAGGAGGAGGTGAAATTTAGTACCTTGGCACCTTTTGCCATGAAGCAATAGGTGGGGCGTAGTCATCATTTTCCTCATCGGGCTTGTCGGCGGAGTTAGTTTCTTGATGTTGAAGATGGACTTGCTAACATAAGCGATAGCAAAGAGCGGACTAGCCACACAGATTCAGATTCTTGGACTCCTCCTCTTCCTCATTTTCCTCAGATTCAGCTTGAGTCCATTTCCTTGCCAATGAATGCAGAGCCTTTTGGAGCTGCTCCTTTTGTGAGAATAAGGTTTTGAGGATTTTGATGATGAAGATTTTGATGATTTCTTCTTCTTCTTCATGTCATCAGAACTGTAATCCTTGTGCTTCTTCTTCTTTAATTCCTTTTCCCACTGAGGACAATCTTGGATGTAGTGACCAGGTTTCTTGCATTTGTGACAAAGTCTTCTCCTATAGTCACTAGATGAGGAATCACTTTGCTTCTTGAGGATTTTCCAGCGACCACGTCTTGTGAATTTCTGGAATTTCTTCACGGCGGTGCTAGCTCTGGCCAAATTCTTGAGGATCTCCAAGGCTACTACGAGTCTTCACTCTGATTCGGACCAGCCTTGGCCTTGAGGCGCGTGTTTTCCATAGCGAGAACCATAGAGATCTCTCTTTTGACAAGCTGGAACTCGTGAGTATTTAGCCTTCGAGGATATCGGCGGGATCAAGAGACTTGTAATCAGCTCGTTCTTGTATCATTAGTGCGGAGTATCAAATGAGGAATCAAGCGATCTTAGCAATTTCTTCACCACCTCATGGTCGGTGATGTCGGTGGCACCAGTGCTTGAAGCTCATTTGAGATGTCGGTGAAGCGTCGAAGGTTTGTTGAACATTTTAGTTGTCGAGTCTTTTGAAGCGGTTGAAGAGATTCGAAGAACATCAACTCGAGAGTCTGCTGAGTTGAAACACCTTCATTTACTTTGGACAGCCTATCCCGGATGAGTTTGGCGATTCAAAGCACTCACTCTTCCATATTGACCTTTGCTCGAGATGGCCACATATGATATTCTTAAGCTTGAGAATCGAGTTGCTTGAATCTCTTCACCAGCATCATTGGAGAAGGTGTGGTGAGGAAACACCTTTTGTCACAACATACCGAGATCGTTGTCAATTGCTTCAAGATGCATTCGCATTTTGTTCTTCGATGGGGTAGTCCGTCCCATCGAAGGTAGGACACCTGCTTTGAGACCTTGATCATACTGCGGTCGACATAACTAAAACTCGGTGGTTAAACCAAAATCACAGAACAAGGGTACCTTGCTCGATACCAATTGAAAGTCGTTATATCGACTAGAGGGGGTGAATAAGCGATTTTTATGAATTCTTCATTGAGAATTTGCGGTGAGAAATTCCTTAGTGAAGAACTACTTGACGGAATAAGTACTCGAAGTAAGCATAACAGATTACAAGCATTGTCATCATGATGAAATGAAGACAATCACGAACACGAAAGCGTAATCACGAGGATAACACAAGATGAAGACAAGCGGTGAAGAAATTGAATTGAGGAAATTGAGAAAGTCTTGATCAAAGTCTTCAAACACGAGATATGAACAAACACTCAACACGATAATGAGGAAATGAAAGGGTTGAGGAAATAGAACCGATTAGGTTGGTGAAGACAATGATTTGGTAGACCAGTTCAAGCTGCTGTCTCATTTATGCGTCTGGTTGGGGCGGTTGAGTATTTAAACTCGAGGACACGATCCGGACACCCGATCGTGAACGCAGCTCGGGACACCCAGTCCTCACCGTATTCTCCTTGAACTAAGGTCACCAGACCTCGTCCAATCACTCGTGGTAAGTCTTGACGACTTCCAAACCTTCACAGACTTGGTCACTCGGCGATCCACAATTCCTCTTGGATGCTCTAGACCATGGCCTAACCGTCTGGAAGAAGCACACTCTTCAAAGGTAACAAGCGTCGGATCCACAGGATCAATTTCTTGATGATGCTCAATCACTTTGGGTTTATAGGGGTTTGTTTTGGTTTTCCTCACTTGATGATTTTCGCTCAAAGTCCTCGGAGGATGGGTTGCTCTCAAATGACAAGTGTCAAGTTCTCTCGGAGCAGCCAACCAACTAGTGGTTGTAGGGAGCGGCTATTTATAGCCTAGGGAGCAGCCCGACATGATAAGACATAAATGCCCTTCAATGATATGACCGTTAGGTGGATAAGATATTTGGGACAGCGATTGTGCAGCACAACAGCGGTCGGAATTTTGAATATCAAATTCCTCGGGGCTATCATGTTCCTCCTTTGTGTAGGCAATTCGCCTGGCGAATTCCTAACTCCTCGGTCGAGAACAAATTCCTCGGTGACCGGAAGAGCTTCGTCTCATCCTTGAAGAAATTGACTGAGCTGTATGAGATTTCAAAAGCTTCACTCGAAGGAATTGGTAGGTGTAGGATTTTGAGTTGAGCATCACATGGAAATTTTCCTTAGTATTTCCTCGACCCCTTTAACGATGCGGTGTTTCCTATGACTCAAGAAAGAAAATGAAACTACAAAAACAAAAGTCTTCACGCTTCATGTTCCTCAAATGAATACCAAGTCTTCAAGGTCACACCAATTTCTTCACTTTCAAAGTCTTGAAAGTCTTGAATATCAAAGTCTTGATTGAAGAATTTCATTTTAGAAGTCGACTTCTTGTAAATATCAGGACTCCTCATAGACTTATAGACCTGTGTACACTCACAAGCGCATTAGTTCCTTAACCTATAAGTCTTCAATACACCAAAATCACTAAGGGGCACTAGATGCACTTACACCTCTACGTATACCGGTAAAGACCATTTTATGATTATCTCTATGAAATACTTGGCAATCTACTTGATAAATAGGACATTGAAACCAAAGTCAGCAAGTCTAGATCTGGAAAGTAAATTGTAGCCAAGAGATTCTACAAAGCATAACATTTTGTATGGATCTATCATGTGAGATGGCCACCTTACCTATTGAGTTATCGGCAAAAGTGACATACTTAGAATTAGTCATTTTCAGCAAGCTCACGAAACATATCCTTGTCTCGGTCATATGATTGGTACATCCACTGTCAAGAACCCATTACTTTCCTCCAGCCATGTAGCCGCGAAGATTTTCCATAAGACCAAAGTGTCTCATAGACTCCTCGAGATCAAAGTCACTATCATCATCCTCATCATAGTATCCATGTTCAACATCATCTTGTAATTGATCATTTCCTAGAAAAGGTGATTCATTAGAAGTATGGCCGTAACAATGTTCATCTCTATGGTGTAGCGACCCGACCAAAATCGGTCAAGTCTACGTGTGGCTGTACCATCCCAAGATCATCTTTGGCACACAGTACATTGATGAAAAGATTCAAAGTTCAATCACACATGAATTTATTACGATTCTCATATCAAGTCTTTATTACAATAGAATAAATTAGGCGAAAATAACTCATGAAATAAACTAAATAAAGCTGCGGAGCGTGAGCGAATAGCGAGTCCATCCGACTCCATAGGGCAATCGCATGGCGTGGATCGTAGCCTCACTCTGATCGGAAAACTCCTCTGCAACATAAGGCGTTGCAGCCGTGTGAAATCAGCATTTTGAATATGCCGGCAAGTCAAAGAGAACAACAATAAAATTACTAACACTATATGCAATTTGGCTGTGGGGCTCTAAGTTTCATTATTTTGCGAAAAAGCAGGTTTTTCCTACAACAAGGACTTGTTTGCAAATACTACAAAATGTTGGTAGTTATTGAGATGGTTCCGCCAACCAATGTCTCATTCCCAATTATTAAATAACCCCTCAATTAATTTATTAAGTTCGGTGTTGAGATATCGAAATACTCCAAGTTCGAGGCTCAAATTGTCCGTAACAGGGACACGGCTAACCGATTAGGTCTTCACTCTGCGAGAGGTTTGCGCACTTTACCGCAAGAATCGTTCCCTCCTTTAAGTCTTCGCACTTCACGGTGTTTGAAGGCGGGACGAGCAACAGGGTCTTCAGAAGAGTTCCTCAGGCCCTTTGCGGTGCCCATCGATCCTACCGTTCTTCTACATCTCGTAGCACCGTCGGCGAGTCACGCCTAGGGTCGACCAAGCGAGCCCATAATGGCTTGCGGCTGCGAGGTAAGCTTCCGGTCAATGGGGTATCCATCCGTCTCTTCATGGCTGGGTGAAGCTTTTCGCAAGATGTCATGGCGCTTCTCCATGCATCCCGGCCAGCCGCTGGTTTCTCCAGGGTGCCCGTCAACCGTCCTCCACCGAGTAGTGAATTTTAAAGTCCATCTTGAGCTTGAAGTCATGGGGTTGTCATCATCTTGACTCTCACATCTCCCTTATGAATCACTCAACCAACCCGTCTCTGAGCATAGCAAAATAAAATACTTCGTCCCGAGCCATGGTAACAAGGAATTGGTTTCATCCTACCTCATGATACTACTCAAGAACATAACTTAAAATTCTCCTACTGCATGCATGGTGGGAGGCATAATTATAATACAACAAAATCATAGGTATTGTAAAACATGATCAAATGACTTGCTGGTGACGGTCTTGAAAGCTAGGGACTAAAATAACAGGCTTAGCACTCCGGAAATTCTATCGAAGCAAACAATAATCATATAAGCATACAAACATACAATCACTTAACATAACAGCATGCTAACATAAAACACACAAAACAACGAACCAAAACCAAAGAAAACTCGAAGAAGAAATCCAAGCCAACAACTAACAAGAAAATAAAATAAACTTTTTATTTTCTGTAAATAAAAGTTCACGTTCTGAAACTACAGAAACTAATCTAAAATAAACTATATCATAGGTAAAATAAAATTATTTACTAACTAGAACAATAGGAAAATAGTAGCTAGTTAAATAAACAAGAAACACATGATTTCGACTAAAACTATTCTTTTATTAAATCTAAAATACCCAAACAAGTTCCTACTGCTAGGCATGAACTAAACTAAGCTGTGAAAAAGAATCACTAAAAAATATAATCCTAACTCAATTTATGGCAGAAATACTAATCTGTCCAAAACTAAAATAAAACAATTTCTAATAATTTAAACATGGCTAAACATATTTTCTACAGAAACTACAACAAATTTTCAAACTAACAAAAAAGAATCAACTAAAAATATTAAGTAACCTAAGAGATATGGATTTTACAAAACTGGAACTATTCATTAAAAACAGAAACGAAAATATAACTAAAAAGAAAAAAACTAAGCTAACGGGCCTATCTAACGCTCGAGGCGACATATAACTAATGCGTGCCGAGGTTAACAGAAAATAAACCGATCGGGCGGTCTAACTAAACCAGAAATAAACGGACTAAAACCAACTAAAACCGATCTAATCTAAATAAAACCTAACCCTTAGTGTGATCTAATCTAGGCCGTAGGTTCTAGATCGAGACGGTGGTGGGTGGCTCGGCGACATACCCAGTGGTGGTGGCAGCGGCTCGAGGCGTGGGCCAGCGGTGGCTCGGTGGTCGGGGAAGGCAGGCGGAGGCGTCGAGTGAGTCTGGCGGCACTTAGGGAGGTCGGGGTGGAGTCGGTGAAGCTTCGGGATGCGGAGGCGATCGGGGCGAGCTCGGGTGAGCTCCGGCTCCAGCAGGCGTGAGACGAGCTCGAGGCGCAGCGTCGGGGCTCTGAGGTAAAGAAAAGATGTCGAGGAGGTGCGGGATGAAGTGGCGGTTCGGGTGGGGTAACTTGGAGGTCGGGGTGGCTCACGGTGGCGGAAGCAATGGCGAACAGGCGGTGGCGAGATCGTTCGGTGAGGTCTGAGCTGTGGTGGGTTTTAGGCGTAGAGTTTTAGGGATTCGGGGGAGGCGTAGGTATTTATAGGGCACCAACTTGGGGCAGGCGACTCGGGATCGCGATCCGTGAAGATCTTGCTGACAGGCGTGATCGCTCTGTATGGAGACATGGGCGAGGAAAGAAAGGGTGGGGCAGTAGCGTCGTGAGAGAGGAGGAGGGGGTTGATTCAGGCGACCGGGGAGAAGAATCGGTAGCGTCTTGCTCAGGGCAGACCCAGCTCGGTATTTGGTGGGCTCTTTGGCCCATTGGCTGAAGCTGCTTTCTGTTATAGCTGGGCAGTTAGCTGGTTGGCGCTGGGGGTTTTCTTTTTCTTTTTTTGAATTAGAGAGAGAGATATATAAAAATATATATTATTTTTATATAGGACATATATATATCAAAATTCTCGAGAATTTATCCTACAATCGGACATTTTCGAGGGCAAAACTCAACAAAAAACATTTTCTAGAAATCCCAAATAAAATCAAATTTGAATTCAATATTTTTGGCAAAACTTTTCTTGACATTTTGGAGTGTCATGTTTACTCCTCTCATACTTTTTCTCAAGTATTTGTCGGGCATTGTTTTGAAGTAAATTCAAGCTGCCAATTTGAATTCAAATTCCATCAACCTCAAAAGCCTCTGAATTAATTCAAATGTCACTCAATTCAAACAATAATGCATAGATGCTTAGCTATAATTGTAAAACATTCCAAATGGGAAATTTGGGATGTTACAAACCTACCCACCTTAAGATGAATCTAGCCCTCGAGATTGGGTTAACTAACAAATAGGTGCGGGTGGTCTCGGCGGAGGTCTTCTTCTCGCTCCTAGGTGGCTTCCTCCTCGGAATGATGACTCCACACACCTTGCAAAACTTGATGATCTTCTGCGGGTGACTCTGTTCATGATCTCGAGAATTGGACGGGTTTCTCCTCATAAGTCAGATCCTTTGTCAAGCTGTATGGCCTCTAGGGCCTTGTGTCTCTTAATGGAATATCGGCCATCTCGGCATGGCATTTCTTGGTGAGAAACATGGAAGACATCATGAACTCGGACAATCCTTAAGCAATTCTAACTTGTAAGCAACTTCTCCACAATTTTCGAGGATTTTGTAGGGCCAATGAACCAGGGTGCTAACTTTCCTTTAACACGAACCTCTTGATTCCACGAAGTGAGGACACACGAATATGCCGGTCTCCGCTTAGTATGTTACTTCCTTGCATTCTTGTCGGCATAACTCTTACGCCTCATTGAGCTACCTTGAGCCTATCTCGAATCAGCTTGACTTTCTCTTGGAATCTCGATAAGATCAAGACGAAAAGTTTTGGTCTCAACACCATCCACAGCAATGGTGTTGCACCTCCTTCCGTATAGAGCTTGAAAGGGACATCTTGATTTAGTGCGATAAGCTATTCTTGTCACGAGAATTCGCGTATGGCAAATTATCATCCCAGCTAGACCCATAGTCTAGCGCACAAGCTCTCAACATGTCCTCCGGGATCTGGTTGACTCTCTCGGTCATCCATCACATGCGGATGAAAAGCATCTTGAACTCAGCGTCGTACCCAAAGTTTCATGCAAGCTGATTCCAAAACTTTGAGGTAAATTGTGTTCCTCTATCGACACGATACTCCTCGAACTCCATGCAGGACATCGATCCTGGTCATGTATATCTTGGCTAACTTAAGCGCTGGTATAGGTAGTCTTCACGGGAATGAAATGAGCTACCTTGGTCAATCGATCAACCACTACCGGATGGAATCATAACTTTGAGCAGGTCTGGGTAATCTGTGATAAAATCCATTCCAAGTTTTCCCATTTCCACTCGGGAATCGGCAAGGGTTGAAGTAACCTGCTGGCCGATGTTCCGCCTTTACTCGCGGCAAACATCGCATATTACTCGTACTCAGCAATATCCCTCTTCATACATCCACGAAACTTTCCTTCAAATCGAGATACATCTTGGTGTTACGGGGTGAATCGAGTACGGTGAATCATGAGCCTCTGAAGAATTAGCTTCTGAGTTCGGGATCATTGGGTACATAATCGATCCTCGTACCATATAGCTCCGTATTCATCCTTACGAAACCCTTTAGCTTTGCCTTCATTCATCCTTTTCTTTATTTCATCAATTTCCTTGTCCGACTTACGGGCTTCACGAATTCTTTCGGCCAAAGTGGACTGAACTTCGAGCTGCAACATATCCTCTCGGAACTATCTCGATCGGAGATCTACGAGGTCATCGACTAACTCTGGGGTAATCCTCCGCTATGAGAGTATTCACATAACTCTTACGGCTCAAAGCATCTGCTACAACATTAGCCTTTCACAGGTGGTAATGCAATCTCATGTCATAGTCCTTGATTAACTCTAGCCATCTCCTCTGCCTGAGGTTCAACTCTTTCTGCGAGAAAATATACTTCAAGCTTTTATGATCTGTGTAAACATCACAACTGTTTCCGATAAGGAAATGCCTCCAGGTCTTGAGTGCATGTACTACGGCTGCTAACTCCAAATTATGTGTGGCGTAATTCATCTCGAGAGGTCGTAGCTGTCTGGAGGTATAAGCTACAACTTTTCCTTCCTGCATGAGTACTCCTCCGAGTCCCTGGCGAGAAGCGTCACAATATACCCAGTAATCCTTGTGTATGTCCGCAAAATCAATCTTGGGCTGTAACCAAGCGTTTCTTCAATTCTGAAGCGGCTTACAATCCTCGGTCCAAATGTACTTGGCGTCCTTCTTCAACAGCTCGGTCATGGGCTTGGCAATCTTCAAGAAATTCTCAATAAACCTCGATAATATCCTGCGAGTCAAGAAAACTGCGGATCTGTTTGGTGAGGTGGGTGGCTGCAATCGGTGGTGATACAACCTTGGTGGGGTCAGCTGCTATTCCTTCTCTTGAAATAACATGTCAGGAATCCGACTTCCTTCACCAAAATTCACATTCTTGAACTTGGCATACAAGCGATGTTCTCGGAGTTTCTCGAACTAGGCATAAATGTTCCTTATGCTCTTCCTCGCTCTTGGAAAATCAGTATATCATCGATGAACACCACGACAAACTTGTCCGGATATTCCATAAATACCTTGTTCATCAAATTCATGAAGTATGGAGGGCATTAGTCAATCCGAATGACATGACGGTATACTCATATAAACCATACAGGTGGTGAATGCTGTTTTAGGTATATCCTTTTCACGGATCTTCAATGATGATACCACGATGAAGATCGATCTTGGAGAATACCTTGGCTCCAACTAGCTGATCAAATAGATCATTAATCATCGGCGGAGGTACTTGTTCTTGATAGTCACGTCGTTCAATGAGCGATAATCCATAACCATTCTCGGGTTCCATCCTTCTTCTCTACCAAAAGCGGGGCTCCCCAAGGTGGCGAGCTTGGCGAATATATCCCTTGTCCAATAGCTCATTAATTTGCTTCTTGATCTCTTCCAAATCGTTTGGGGGCATCCGATAGGGTCTCTTGGATATTGGGGCTGTGCGGGCAATAACTCAATCGGAAATTCAATGTCTACGTCGGTGGCATTCTGGTAATTCCTCGGAAACACATCGGAAAATCTTGCACTCTGGTACTTCCTCTGAACAACTCCGTGAAATTCACTGATTCTTCATCGGGATCGTGCGGATACATAATTGATCCTCTTACGCTCCGGGTGGTGAGAAGAATCGTCTTGCGAGCACGATCTATGTTTCCTTCAAACTTCGTCAACCAATCCATGCCTAGGATTACATCCAAAGTCTGGGTTTCCAATACTATGAGTCTGCGGAAATTTATGGTTTCCGATGTTGAGGTTGCATGACAGCCTAAGCTGCCATCATTTCTCCTCTGCTGGGCCCAGCGTGAAGAGGGCTTCTAAGGATTCTAGTGGGCAACCCGTACTTTTCCACAACTACCCTTGATATAAATGAATCGTTGCACGAGAATCAAAAGTACCAATCTTGGGCGTGAATTTAATAAAACTTACCAACCACGATGTACGGCTGATCATAGGCGTCCTCCACGTCAATGTGGTTCACGAGCACGAGGAAAAGGTTGGGCTTCTTTGCTGATCTTCCATTGCCGTTTCCATTCCTCTGCTTGGCCTCCGGGCGTCGGTGGCATAGTGCCTGTTTTACGGCACTTGAAGCAGTGATGTGACTCAGATCCTTACGAGCAGGCGGAGACGATCTTTGGTTGCCATTGCCGTTTCCATTGCGACTTGTTGTCGTGGTTGCGGTTGTTCCCATTTCCTCCATGGTTATGTCCTCCATGATTATGTCCTCCATGGGTGTGATGGGTATGCCCTCCAGTATGGGGCATATGAGGCTTCTGTGAGCTCTAGATTTGTACTTCCCTGGCCATACTTCCTCTTGCGGCTATCAATCTCTGCTGCTTGCCTTGAGTATGGTGGCCTTGTCTACCAGCTCTGGTAGTTGTTGAAGTAGCCACCATTAGCTGCATTCCGGCTCGTCATTGAGTCCCTCGAGAAACTTTTCCTGCTGCGGCATCGTGGCCACATCATCCGGGGCATAGCGAGCTAACTTGCTGAACTCATCCACGTCTTGCCCCCGATGCGGTTCCCTGGCATAAGTTGCGGAACTCACGCTTCTTGAGACTCATGGCTCCGGTGAGACATGGCGTGTCTTGAAAGCCTCTGGAACTGATCCACGTGATGGTGGCGATGGGATAAGTGGCGGTGTAGTTCTCCCACCAAGAGGCTGCAGGTCCATCAAGGCGATGTCGGCAAAGTGCACCTTCTCGCATCATGCATCCGGCGGTGGCTAACTCCTTCCGACCTTGCGGAGCCAATCGCCGACCACAATCGGCTCGGTCTGCTAGAGAACACTGGCGGATTCGGCCTTAGGAAGCGGGTCAAGTTGTCAACAGGGGGTGGTGGCGGTGGATTGTTGTTGTTGTTGTTGTTGTTGTTGTTCTGGTTCTGGATGAGCATCTGCATAAGGGCATTCTGCTGCTAGATCAGCTGGGTGAGCTCCGGCGGAAAGTGAAACCGGGGTCACGTCTCGGAGGCATCTGGTGTTTTGGAGTGGATGAGAAAATTAGAATAGAACAAGGGTCTAATGAGAAAATATCACTACCCATATGAATGCACAATCATAATCACACCAATCATTTATTCAATCATCTCAACATGGTTCAATATCGGATTACAAATTCTCACGACTAATCGAAAATAACGGCCCTAAGCGATCGTGGAAAAATAGAATAACATGGCGGTCGACTAAATGTCTTCATCAATTATCCTTGCGTCCTCAGTGCGGCGTCCTCCGGTGTGGCGTCCTGCAGTGCGGCGCCTCCTCTTCTGACTTTCTTGGTGGAGCTCTCTTCATAATCTTGGTCATTGCTCATGAGGGTCCGTCATCTCCACTCGGAAAAAGGTCTTCTCCAGGTCCATCTTCTCCTCTAATCGGTAACATCCATCTTCAGCATCGACTCTCTCCATGAAATCCTTGATTTCTTCTTCATAGTCAAGGAAGTCGCGTGCTTTCTCCTCGAGTTCGAGTTCACGGAACAACAGCCTCCTGTGTACCTTGAGTTTAGGCGAGTCTGGATTTCCGTTTCTGAGGAGACTCTCAAGTCTTGGACATATGAGAGAATGGAGTCGTCCTCTCAGTGCGGATGATATCTCCATTCCTAGCTCTGCGAGAAATCATGGCGAGTCGATGGGTCGAGCTCGTACCTGTACTCTTCTCGGAGATGTCCAAGTGCACGATAAATCGCCATGTCTCTTAGGATCCAACTGAAATCGGTAAACTCAAAGTCAATGGGCTCTGAATGTCCTCCGAAGGTCCTCCCTGGAATGTGCACCTTAATCCTGTAGCGGGTATCCGTCGGAAGTGCATTGGTAGGCCTCCCGGTGATTGAGAGCAGAGCAATCTTCAGCTTCTTCACGATCTGAACCAGCTTCTTGCCGAGAGGCATCGTCTCATCTGGCTGGCAAAACTCCGGTAGCAGAACTAGGGTGAACTCGGCGGCCATCTAGAATGTTGAAAATCGGAGAGAAGTCAGAAATGAACAGGGGAGAATTACGGAATGATAAGGACATAAAATAAATAGTCTCTTCCTATGGCTTTCCTTTCCGATCCTAGGGGTTACGTCCTACGGTCAGCGTGTGCTCTGAATACCATCTCTGTGGCGACCCGACCAAAATCGGTCAAGTCTACGTGTAGCTGTACCATCCCAAGATCATCTTTGCACACAGTACATTGATGAAAAGATTCAAAGTTCAATCACACCTGAATTTATTACGATTCTCATATCAAGTCTTTATTACAATAGAATAAATTGGCGAAGGCCAACTCATGAAATAAACTAAATAAAGCTGCGGAAGCATAGGCGAATAGCTAGTCCATCCGACTCCATAGGGCAATGCCAGCGTGGATCGTAGCCTCACTCTGATCGGAAAACTCCTCTGCAACATAAGGCGTTGCAGCCGTGTGAAATCAGCATTTTGAATATGCGGCAAGTCAAAGAGAGAACAACAATAAAATTACTAACACTATATGCAATTTGGCTGTGGGGCTCTAAGTTTCATTGTTTCTGAAAAAGCCAGTTTTCCTACAACAAGGACTTGTTTGCAAATACTACAAAATGTTGGTAGTTATTGAGATGGTTCCGCCAACCAATGTCTCATTCCCAATTATTAAATAACCCCTCAATTAATTTATTAAGTTCGGTGTTGAGATATCCGAAATACTCCAAGTTCGAGGCTCAAATTGTCCGTAACGGGGACACGGCTAACGATTAGATCTTCACTCTGCGAGAGGTTTGCACTTTACCCATAAGAATCGTTCCCTCCTTTAAGTCTTAGCACTTCCTGGTGTTTGAAGGCGGGAAGAAACAACAGGGTCTTAGAAGAGTTCCTCAGGCCCTTTGCGGTGCCCATCCAATCCTCCGTTCTTCTACATCTCGTAGCACCGTCCGGCGAGTCACGCCTAGGGTCGACCAAGCGAGCCCATAATGGCTTGCGGCTGCAGAGTAAGCTTCCGGTCAATGGGGTATCCATCCGTCTCTTCGTGGCTGGGTGAACCTTTCCATGAATGTCATGGCGCTTCTCCATGCATCGACCAGCCGCTGGTTTCTCAGTGCCCGTCAACCGTCCTCCACCGATGGTGAATTTTAAAGTCCATCTTGAGCTTGAAGTCATGGGGTTGTCATCATCTTGACTCTCACATCTCCCTTATGAATCACTCAACCAACCCGTCTCTGAGCATAGCAAAATAAAATACTTCGTCCAGGCCATGGTAACAAGGGAATTGGTTTCATCCTACCTCATGATACTACTCAAGAACATAACTTAAAATTCTCCTCTGCATGCATGGTGGGGAGGCATAATTCTAATGCAACAAAATCATAGGTATTGTAAAACATGATCAAATGACTTGCACGGTGACGGTCTTGAAAGCTAGGACTCGAAATAACAGGCTTAGCACTCCGGAAATTCTATCGAAGCAAACAATAATCATATAAGCATACAAACATACAATCACTTAACATAACACATGCTAACATAAAACACACAAAACAACGAACCAAAACCAAAGAAAACTCAAAAGAAATCCAAGCCAACAACTAACAAGAAAATAAAATATACTTTTTATTTTCTGTAAATAAAAGTTCACGTTCTGAAACTACAGAAACTAATCTAAAATAAACTATATCATAGGTAAAATAAAATTATTTACTAACTAGAACAATAGGAAAATAGTAGCTAGTTAAATAAACAAGAAACACATGATTTAAACTAAAACTATTTTTAATTAAATCTAAAATACCCGAACAAGTTCCTACTGCTAGGCATGAACTAAACTAAGCTGTAGAAAAAGAATCACTAAAAATATATTCCTAACTCAATTTATGGCAGAAATACTAATCTGTCCAAAACTAAAATAAAACAATTTAGAATAATTTAAACATGGCTATACATATTTTCTACAGAAACTACAACAAATTTGCAAACTAACAAAAAAAGAATCAACTAAAAATATTAAGTAACCTAAGAGATATGGATTTTACAAAACTGGAACTATTCTGTTAAAAACAGAAACGAAAATATAACTAAAAAGAAAAAAAAACTAGCTCTAACGGGCCTATCTAACACTCAGGTGACATATAACTAATGCGTGCCTAAGGTTAACAGAAAATAAACCGATCGGGCCGGTCTAACTAAACCAGGAAATAAACCGGACTAAAACCAACTAAAACCGATCTAATCTAAATAAAACCTAACCCTTTGTGTGATCTAATCTAGGCCGTAGGTTCTAGATCAGACGGTGGTGGGTGGCTCGGTGACATACAGCAGTGGTGGCAGCCAATGGCTCGAGGCGTGGGCAGCGCGGTGGCTCCGATGGTCGGAAGAAAGGCGGAGGCGTCGAGGCGAGTCTTGGCTGCACTTGGGAGGTCGAGGTGGAGTCGGTGAAGCTCGGGGATGTGAGAGGCAGTCGGGGCGAGCTCGGGTGAGCTCCGGCTCAGCGAGGCGGTGGGCGAGCTCGAGGCGGCAGCGTCGGGGCTCTGGGCAAAGAAAAGATGTCGAGGAGGTGCGGGATGAAGTGGCGGTTGGTGGGGTAGCTTGGAGGTCGGGGTGGCTCACGGTGGTGAAGCAATGACAGGCAAAGGCGTGGCGAGATCGTTGGCGAGGTCTGCGAGCTGTGGTGGGTTTTAGGCGTAGAGTTTTAGGGGTTCGGGAGGCGTAGGTATTTATAGGGCACCAACTTGGGGCAGGCGACTCGGGATCGCGATCCCGTGAAGATCAGCTGACAGGCGGCGTGATCGCTCTGGCCTTGTGTGAGGCGTGAGCGAGGAAGAGAAAGGTGGGGCAGTAGCGTCGGTGAGAGAGAGGAGGAGGGGGGTTGATTGGGCGAGGGGAAAGGAATCGGGTCTGGTATTTGAGGCGAGGCAGCTCGGTACTGATGGGCTCACCTTGGCCCAGCTGGTGAGGCTTGCGCTTTGTTGGGCAGTTAGCTGGTTGGCGCTGGGGGGTTTCTTTTTTCTTTTTGAATTAGAGAGAGAATATATAAAATATATATTATTTTTATATAGGACATATATATATATATATATATCAAAATTCTCAGGGGAATTTATCCTACAATCCGGACATTTTTCCAGGGGCAAAACTCAACTTTTAAAAAAACATTTTCTAGAAATCCCAAATAAAATCAAATTTGAATTCAATCTTTTTGGAAAAACTTTTCTTCTGACATTTTTGGAGTGTCATGTTTACTCCTCTCATACTTTTTCTCAAGTATTTGTCAGGCATTGTTTTGAAGTAAATTCAACTGCCAATTTGAATTCAAATTCCATCAACCTCAAAAGCCTCTGAATTAATTCAAATATCACTCAATTCAAACAATAATGCATAGATGCTTAGCTATAATTGTAAAACATTCCAAATGGGAAATTTGGGATGTTACATATAATTCTAATGACTTGAAATGATATTGCTAATAATTCCAACATTTCCGTTGGCATGCATGAGATCCTGAAGCTCAAACAGGCAATCATCAAACTTAGGATCACTAGTACTCATCCTATTCAAGGCAATAGACTTATGGAGAATCTCATCTAGATTTTGCAAGGAATAATTTGGGAATCGTTCCTCAAGAAACCTCCATATGGTGTATGCATAATCAAGAGTAGGTAAGCTAGCAATCAAATTTCTGGGCAATCCTCTAACGATAAGATTGATAGTTCTAAGATTGCGTATCATGTCAAGATCCTCATCGGGATAGGGATGCAAAGGATCACTATGAGGTGCACAAGGGCTAGTAATATACTTGCTCAAATGATAATCATTGAAAATCACAAGCATCTCATTTTTCCACTCATCAAAGTACTCTCCATCAAGTATAGGCACTCTCGTCTAAGACTCTAGCGTAGACTCATCCATCTTCCTCCAAAGGTGTTTAAACCAAAGCAATGGAGACCAATGCTCGATACCAATTGAAAGGATCGAGAAGAGGTGTCTAGAGGGGGTGAATAGACTCTTAACAAGGAAAAGTTGCAATTTTAATTTCTTTAAATTGAGGTGGAGTTTTAGCACATGTTTAAATATTCACAATACATATCAAGCATGCATGACAAGAGTATATGAGCAGCGAAAGTAAAGCATGCAATTTGCAAGAATGTAAAGGGATGGGATTGGAGTGTGCAAGCGCAATTGGAACCAGAGATTTTGGCGTGGTTCAGAAGGGTGGTGCTATCGTACATCCATGTTGATGGAGACTTCAACCCACGAAGGGTAGCGGTTGTGCGAGTCATGGAGGGCTCCACCCATGAAGGTCCTGAAGAAGCAACCTTGTCTATCCACCATGGCCAGCGCCACGAAGGACTTGCCTCACTAGGGTAGATCTTCACAGTAGGCGATCTCCTTGCCGCACAAACTCCTTGGTTCAACTCGACAATCTTGACGGAGGCTCAGAAGTGACACCAAACCAATCTAGGAGACACCACTCTTCAAAAGGTAATAGATGGTGTGTTGATGATGAACTCCTTGCTCTTGTGCTTCAAATGATAGTCTCCCCACCACTCAACTCTCTCTCACAGATTTGGATTTGGTGGAAAGATGATTTGAGTGGAAAGCAAGTTGGAGAAGGCTAGAGATCAAGATTTATCTGGTTGGAATGGAATATCTTGACCTCAACACATGAGTAGGTGGTTCTCTCTTAGAAAATATATGCTGGAAGTGTAGGCATGTTCTGATGGCTCTCCTCATGAATGAAGAGTGGGTGGAGGGGTATATATAGCCTCCACAAAAAATCTAATCGTTACACAGAAATCACCAAACTCGGTGGGACCGAATCAGAAAAGTCGGTCGGACCGATTTAGTATAATGTGACCGTTAGGCATTTTTGGTGGGACCGACATGTCAACTCGGTGGGACCGATTTCATTAGGGTTAGGGCATAACGTAATCTCGGTGAGACCGATAACACAAACTCGGTGGGACCAATTTTGGTAATAAGCTAACCAGAGAGTTGGTCAGGCAAACTCGGTGGGACCGATTCGCTCATCTCGGTCGGTGAGACCGAAATGTTACAAAGGGGAAACAGAGAGTTTGCATTGCGAACTCGGTAGGACCGATCGCTCATCTCGGTTGGGCTGAAGCGTTACGAAGGGAAATAGAGAGTTTGCAATCCCATCTCGGTGAGACCGAGATCCCTATCAGTGAGACCGAGATCCCTATCAGTGAGACCGAAGTGACTTGGGTTTGTGGCAGTGGCTATGTCAAGAGAACTTGGTGGCGCCGGATAGAATGTTTTGGTGGGGCCGAGTTTGACTTTTGGTTTGGGACATATGTGGATATGAGAAAGTGGTTGAGGGTTTTGGAGCATCTCACTAAGCACTTTGAGCAAGCCAGCCATTAAGCAACACCTCACCCCCTTTTAATAGTATTGGCTTTCCTATGGACTCAATGTGATCTTGGATCACTAAAGGTAAAATGTAGAGTCTTGAGCTTTTGAGCTTGAGCCAATCCTTTGTCCCTAGCATCTTGAAGGGGTTCCACATCCTCTTGTCCATGCCCTCCATCTATTGAACTTATACGAAATATTCTAGATAAAATATTAGTCCAACAGGAGATATGTTGACATTAATTACCAAAACCACCCAGGGAGCACTTGTGCTTTCAAAAGGAGAGTCACATCCGGACACGGGGACAAGCCTTTTATCTTGTATCTTCACGGCCCACTAGTCCGGCCCATGTCGCATAGCTCGAGCATGGGGACCCCCTAATCTGAGACTCCTCAATAACCATCAATATTTGATGCTCCATCTTGATTTCTACCTTCGCTGATTTCAGCATCGCGAAGAGCTCGGGAATCGTTTTCGTCATCCCTTGCATATAAAGTTTGTCACGAAGTTCTATTAGCTTGGTGATAGTGACTAGAGAACTCTGTCAATCACTATCTTATCTGGAAGATTAACTCCCACTTGATTCAAGCAATTGTAGTACCCAGACATTCTAAGAACATGCTCAGTGGCTGAGCTATTCTCCTCCATCTTGTAGGCAAAGTACTTGTCAGAGGTCTCATACCTCCCGACACGGGCATGACTCTGAAATACCAATTTAAGCTCTTGGAACATCTCGTATGCTCTGTGGTGTTCAAAACGTTTTTGAAGTCCTGGTTCTAAGACGTAAAGCATGGCGCACTAAACTATTAAGTAGTCATCATATCGAGCTAGCCAAACGTTCATAACGTCTGCATCTACTCCTACAATAGGTTTTCACCTAGCGGTGCATCAAGGACATATTTCTTCTGTGCAGCAATGAGGATAATCCTCAGATCACGGACCCGGTCCTCATCATTGTTATTATCATCTTTGAAAGTGTGTTATATTGACTAGAGGGGGGTGAATAGGCGAATTTTACAAATTCGTGACTGAGGAATTTATAGGTGAGGAAATTCCTAAGCAACAAACTACTTAGCAGCTGAATAGGTACTCAGATGCATGCATATGAAACGATGTACCGATCGTCATGATGAAATGAAACATACACAGTACAAGTAAGCGTGTACACATGATAGCGGCTGAAGACAAAGTGGTGAAGAATTAGGAATGAGGAAATTGAGAAAGTCTTGATCAAAGTCCTCAAGCGATAACGATCAAGTTCATCGAATGAGAAATGAAAGGGTTGAGAAATGAAAGGGTGAAAGCGATGATTTGGTAGACCAGTTCAACTGCTGCTGTATGGTTATGCGTCAGGTTGGAGCAACTAGGTATTTAAACACGAGGACACGATCCTGGACACACGATCCTCACTATGTTCTCCTTGAGGTAAGACCACATACCTCGCCCAATCACTAAATCACTAGTACAGCGAGGTGCTATACAAGCGGTTTTAACCCCTTTCCGTGACGGCATTTGGAACCGTCGCCAAATGAGTGTGGGCGATAGGGTGGTCCTTCCCACACGACCCAGAAACCGTTGGGGATATGCCCTCCTGGCACACACACTCGGCAAAATGAGGTCGTGTGCGACCAGCCAGCGCTCAAATACGGAAATAAGTACAATAGAGCTAAAAATACAATTATACAGGTGAAATCATTTCTAATTGCAAGTACATCCCACACAGTCAGTCACCGCTAAACGTTTCCGTTCGTATATACATCCCACACAGTCGCTCCAAGGAAAACGTTTCTGTTCGCAAGTACATCACACACAATTTTCCCTGTTAAATCGTTTGAGATAGTGTTTCCTTTGCACACGGTATTAACAATTTTATCGTTTGTGTTATTGAATGCATCACACACAGTGCGTAGAAGAAACTATGTGTCAAGGGTTGTCCATAACACACAATTTCTATGTGGTAAACGTTTGCGCCAGGTGGCCTAACGTAAACAGTTTTCAAGAGGATGTCATGTGTGATTGTTCGTTAATCTAACATGGTTTATTCCTAGAAACTGTGTGCGCTATTGAATGCATCACACACGGTGTTTTCTCAATAACCGTTTGCAATAGAAAAACCCAATTGGCAGGCTAATTATCCAGTTATTAATAATCCATTTATTAATCTAATTGACATTCCATATTAAGCACACAATATATTTCATTTTCATAATTGAAATACATCCGAGTATAACATCATATAGCTTGGCACTCAGCTACCCCATTACACAACTACACAGCACCAAGCTTCACATGCAACATCTATAACCTTTCTAAATTAGCATCATAGGCGGTACATAGACAGATGTATCTCATCGGAAACTGCTAAGCGGAAAGCGAATATTGAGCCTTCATTGATGTTGAAGGTCTTGTAACTTTAGGCGAGTGCATGTGGATGATTGACCGTCCATCCTTCGTCCTCTTGAGAACACTTCAATATTGAACCGTCGATTGTTGTATGAATACCTTCCTCGCCTCGACCATATAGGTGGTTTGAGAGGTAATCATTAGTGAACTGCTTTGGAAAGGCCTAAAAACAAGGATGTGCATAAATATCTTCTCTATATTGGAAATGGGCCAAAAGGAATAAAAAGGCAAGCTATAATAGTTAGTACCATCCTGTAGTGAACGATGTCTTCTTCATTGCATGGACAAAGATCTTGTTGTTTTTGTCGCTAATTTCTTTATCCTAACAATCTTTACGAGTTTCTTGACTTGGCGATATTCATGGACAACTCATTTCCCCATATGCAAAAGAATTGAGCAGTGGGTCAAAACCTCGGACGAGGACCTACATGTGCAAGACCAAATTGTTGATAACCTAAATATTAGAATGGTTCCTGCAATTGCGAGAATAATGTGCTATTAGACAACGGACCATGCACGTGCTAACCTCGATTGTAAACCTCGGTGTTTCCCATTGTTTCCACTGCAACACATATAAGGTAGTTAGTCATCAGGTTAAGTAAGGGTTCGCATGCTATCGGTAAAATATGTTGATGAAAAATAAGCACATTGCAGATTCATCGAGATTAATTCAAGCCACATGGAAAACCCATTTATCCAAACCAAGCACAATTAAGAGCGGGAAATATAGCACTTGTATATGTTTCTCATGTATTAAGTGCAACCAAATTCGATTTATTCCTCACATCACAACAATACAAAATTCTACCCACGACAATTGGACATCGCATTGCAAATTGAACCAAGCAGTTAACTAAACACGACAACAAATGAACCAAACATTAAGCAGCACCACATTGCACAATATATCATACTCTAATAGAAGATCAGACGATTAACCAAACCAAGAATGCTTAACAACTTGGAAATATAGCAATTGTATTTGTTTCTCATGTATTTAGTACAGCCAAATTCGATTTATTTCTCACATGGTATACAATAACAGAATGCAGCCACAACAATTGGACATCGCATTGCAGAATTGAACTATGCAGTTAAGTAAACACCAAAACAAATGAACCAAATATTACATGAGCACCACATTGCACAATATAACATACACCTAATAGAAGATCAGACAGTTAAGCAAACCAAGCATGCTTAACAACTCGGAAATATAGCAATTGTATTTGTTTCTCATGTATTTACTACAGCCAAATTCAATTTATTCCTCACATGGTATACAATAACAGAATGCACCCACAACTATTGAACATCGCATTGCAGAATTGAACCAAACAGTTAATTAAACACCACAACACAAAATGAACCAAACGTTAACTGAGCACCACATTGCATGATGTATAACCAAACCAAGCATGCTTGACAACTTGGAAATATAGCAATTGTATTAATTTCTCATGTATTTTGTAAAGATAAATTGATTTATTTCTCACATGGAAGACAATACAAAATTGCAGCGGAAAATTGAACATCACATTTGCGAGAATTGAACCAAGCAGTTAGCTGAAGACGACAACTAATTAACAAAATAGTTAAGAAGTGAGCAACACACTGCACAACATATAGAACATATACACTAGGGCAACCGATTGCCTGGTAAAATTATATAGCACAATTCACTAGAATTTGTGAAGGAAAGGCATGAGCAACAAGCATAGCAGGTAAACCGAGCATGTGGCGGCTTAGCTAGAAAATGGCAAGGTGCTCCTCTAAGATCTAGAAATTAAGCACGAATGGCAGCCATCGCGACCTCATCCAGCGTGTGCAACGCGATTTACTTCTCCATGGCCAAATGCTCCTTGAGATCCTGGCTATCTGCGTGCACCATGGCTTAGGTCGGCGCTTATTTGGTGGAGAATTCGGTGATTTGGGTGGAAGGTATCATGCTCGCGCGGTGGTGGGGCATGTGGGGCGTGGAAGGAGGAGGAGGATGGGGTCGAGTGTGGATTACTGCTGGATAAGTGAGGCCAGCGTGAAGGAGGTGCGTCGGCGAGGCGGCGCTGCAAGCAAGGAGTGAAGGTTTCAACTTGGAAAGGAAGGCGGAAGCAGGAGAAATGTGGCTTTTGGTAAGGGGAAGGGCGAGGAAGTAGATATTTCATGGAAGCGAAATTTGGAATCACTTGATTAAAAAGCTGGCGCATAAAGTGTCATCGAGACAGGTCCCTTATTGAAGCGTATGCGATATGTGAATATCGAAGCGATTGATAAGCTTAACCCGTGTGTGATGAGTTTGAGCGTCAAAATTTTGGTCGAATTTCCATAGTTACAGTGGTCATCACGTCATTGCATAATTTGGGTACACAAAGGATACTACAACCGTCCACACTTCTTAATCGAGCAAGTTCAGCAATTAAAAGCAGAGCTAGTTGACCTAAACATTACTCTAACTAATTAAAGACCGGCGCTCTTAATTAAACAAAACAAAAGTACTACTATGGCTGGTGCTGAAATCGAGTCTCATCACCGCCTCCATGTCTAGCGCGTGAACGGTCTCCTAGGGAAGGGCTCCATGGCATCAATCGCACCATACTGCAAGCATCTCTCCATCGCGTCGACCATATCTTTGGAATAGGCCATACGAGGTGGGCGTGGGGCAGCGATCTGGGCTTTAGTGGGCTCCGTCGTGCCAAGGTATACCCTGAGAGCGGATGGCTACTCGAACTCTCGGCGATTACCAACTCTTGCCGTGGGTTGCCAACCGTTGTCAGACTTCCTTGATTTGTCGGTGACCGCCACGAGCTGGGCATGGGCGGCCTCGACATGGTGGTGGCGGCCTCCATCGAGGCTAAGTCATGGTATGGAATGGACAGCTTCTTGTGCCGATCTCGCCAGATTGCTATCCGGGCGAATCTTCTTGCTTGCCCTTTGAAGCAACGGCTGGCCCGTTTAGGCTGCACGTCGTCTCAACGTATCTATAATTTTTATTGTTCCATGCTATTATATTACCCTTTTGGATGTTTATGGGCTTTATTTTACACATTTATATCATTTTGGGACTAACCTACTAACAGGAGGCCCAGCCCATATTGCTATTTTTTGCCTATTTGATTATTTGAAGAAAAGGAATATCAAGCGGAGTCCAAGGAATGAAACCTTGGGGCGTGATTTTTGGAACAAACATGATCCGAGAGGACTTGGAGTGCAAGTCGAAAAACGGCCGAGGCCTCCACGAGATGGAGGCACCCCCATAGGGGCGTGCCCCTGTCTCGTGGGCCCCTCATGACCACCCGTACTTCTTCCTCCTATATATACCTCATTACCCGAAAACATCCGGGGCACCACGAAACACAATTTCCACCGCCGTAACATACATATCATGAGATCTCATCTTGGAGCCCTTGTCGGCACTCTCTTTGGAGGGAATCAACCACGGAGGGCTTCTACATCAACATCCTTGCCCCTCCAGATGAGTTGTGAGTAGTTTACCATAGACCTCTGGGTCCATAGTTATTAGCTATATGGCTTCTTCTCTCTTTTGGATCTCAATACAATGTTCTCCCCGCTCTTGTGGAGATCTATTCGATGTAAACT